>JAUMHG010000045.1:9681284-9699908 GCA_032359395.1 Enteromius anoplus | reverse complement strand
ACAGATTACTAATAATGCTGAAATCTGTATTTCTCAACTGAGATACAGTATACAGTGCAATCTAGCAACAACTAAAATTTTTTATTTTAAATTAAAACTAAATTGTACAAAATTAAACAGTAACATCTTTACATTACTGAATTAAATTACATTAAATTAATTTAAAAATTAAATTAAAAAGACAAAAGTACAGATAAATGAAAAAATACCCATTTTTAGATTTTTACATGTTGTCCCAAAACATTTTAGCAGGATGTAACCTATACTTGATATATTTACTTGATACTTGTCCAGCGTGCCAATCATTTTCTCCAATCCCTCTTTGCTAAAAGTGCGTTCACACCTGAGGTGACTTGGGCGAATATATCTCGCTATTTGCGTGTAGTTGGACGCTTAAACATGTCGAGTTTGCACCGGTTTCACACTGCACGCGTCAGCAGGGCGTTTTTTTTTCCGGCGCCCATGTTAACGGATGAGAGCACATGGGCGGCGCAGAAAATTGTAGCAGGTGCTACAAAAGACATAAATCAAAGCACATGGCAGACAGTGTTCGGAGAAGAATGCTGGAAATACAACAGAAAGATGCTTGTCTATAGCCTGCTGCAGTACAAGCTGCCAGTATAAATCACAATTGGCGCGCTCTGCGTGCAGTTACACCAGCATGTTTAACTTGCCACTAAATTCACTTGAACTTTTTTTTTTTTTTTTTACAAACAATCGGATACTGATAAGGCACAGATACTACAAAGAGAACAAGTGTTAAAGCATGAAATTGAAACAAATTTTTACTTAATACATCTAGAAAAATGTGTGTATTACGTAATTTGTCAGTCTGTGTGTGTGTGTGTGTGTGTCCTTAAACATCATTCCTCACTGTTCACTATTGTTAAAACATAAATAAGAAACTTTCTACTCAATCAAGTAAAGAGTTGCTGAACAATTAGATTTGAGTCATACTATCATTTATCATTTAAAAAGTAATTTAAATGTTTTATGATGGTGATTTTTGTTTTCCTCACAGAGCTGAGGGCATCAGCAGTAACCACTAAAGGCAGTATATCGCATGCAGAGCATAAATATAAGGTACTTGTACCATAATCCCACAAGAGAAAATCCTAAATCTTATAGGTGATGTATCTGACCTCCAGGCTGCACTTTACACCAACCACTTTTGACACACATGACTGCGCAACAGCCCCCAAGGGTCAGTGCTTGTGGGCCACTTTACATTTCATTAGCCGTGTATTTACTACACTTCTCAAGCAGCTGAGACATTCCATAAACACTTTAGGCAAGGAGCACAGAAGGCCCTTTCAGTCCCACGAGGGAAGCTGGGTAAGCCCCAGAAGGGGATCAGGGCAAATAACAGTGGAAAGTTTGTATTTTTATAGACTGATATTTTGAAAGTTCAGTTTCTATGGGTTTTTTTGAGGCTGAACAGTAACAGTCCAGTAAGAGCTTATCCTCGAATATTGTAAACAATATACAAGTTGTGATTACACTTTTTGCATACATGCACTTTACACTTAAAAAATTATATTATATTATATATGACAGAATGCATGCAGTAGATGGTGTAAAACTTTAGATTTGGAAAATTGATAATAGATGAATTTATGTAAAAAATTTGGAATAAAAAAAATGTGCATATCAACTTTAATACAGCTGGCGTTATAGGTTAACATCAATAAGGAATCTGAAGACAAGGACAAGACAGTCATGGTAGAACAGGGAGGCAGCCGAGGGTTTTGATGTTACTGGGAATCACGTGGGACCAACAGAACAGGAAGACAAAGAAAATTAGGTCGGATAGGTTACGCTGCTGGGGGAACATGTAGGAGAGGGGGTGGTCCTGCAGCAGACTAGAGGGACTGGTGCAGAATTAGTACAGGAGGTGACATGGCTGAGTAAGACGGGAACCGTCCGGTTCTTTTAATTTAATAAATATGTTTCCCCTTTCAAGCCATTCTCAAATGCAGAGACCACTCCCACAATCGCTGATTGACAGCAGCGTGTCACACAGACTGAACTGGTGTCTTACCTCAGACCCGCCCTGAGTGAGCCGTAATCAGACCGAGACGCAGAGACAAGCAAGACTCCTAAGAGATTGAGGTGTTTTGTTGTTGAGTGTATTAATGAACATAGCAGTAGTCATTTACCCCCGACATCTGAGTGACTGAAGACGCACGCAGAGGATTATCGTTACGTTTGGTTCTGAAGGGAAACGTGCCCTTGATCAACCGAAATGTGTTTATGTTCGCACAAATCATTCACGATCCAGTCTCACCTACAGAAGCAGTGAGTATAATGTCTTTTAATGAATCTTTGCAAATCGCCTTTCCTAATAATGTACTAATTAGAAAGTTTCACTATGAATACGACTAAAAAAAGATCCTCCGAGAGCAACTCGGAAAAGAGGGGCGAAGTCAGCTGAGCTTCTGAAGATTTAAAGGGGAAGTACACAGAACAGAGTGATTTCTCAAGAGCTGTTTATGACAGGGTAAAATGAGCGTTTTTTACACTATCTTTGAGACATTTTAAAACAAACTATATAACAAACTTTCCATTAAGACCCTAAAGAATCATATAAGCTTGTGGAAAATTGGCTTTGTATGACTGCATAAAAAGTAAAAAGACTGCACTGTGCTGAGGACCTCAGGGGAACACAGAACTGCCTGATTCAGTCACAGTGAAAAAAGAAATGCATACTGGATTGGATAACAGTTAAGAAAATGGAGGTACAATAGCAATAACTTATTAGTTATTGGCAGATATTAGAGATTTGGATATTTAATTGTGCATGCTCATTTCTCATACTTTTACATTAAGATCACATATGCAAACACAAAAGTAAATATAATATAAAAAACCATATTTAAAAGTTTGGAGTTGGTAAGATTTCTAATGTTACATATCCGGTTTCATCTGAAAAACACACATGATGAAATTGGAAACCATCAAAACGGCAACAGAATCCACAGGAAGCCAGAAAAACACTGATTTCAAACATCAAAAAAGCCAGTTCTTCAGTGTCCATTTAAAGTAACAACACTACTGAAATAGTTTCATGATGATGCTGTTTACTCTCGCCAACAGGGCCCCATTGCAACTCATTCCATCATTGACATCGTCCTCTGTAATCAAGAGACTATTCTGCCTTTGTGACATAAGTGAGATGAGGTAGTTTTTTTTTTTCCTTTTGCAGGTGTTCCTCTTTACAAGAACAAACTGTAGTGTTACATTAAAAGACATACCACAGTAAAGGTTGACACTCCCAAAAAAGGACAGCCCTTCAATATTGCCTTTACAAACTAATGGATAGGGAGTTGGACTTGTAACCAAAGGTTGTGGGTTCGAGTCCCAGGTCCGGCAGGGATTGTGGCTGGGGTTGGTGAATAACCAGTGCTCTCTCCACCTACAATACCACGACTGAGGTGAGCAAGGCACTGTCCCCCGGCACTGCTCCCCCGGCACTGCTCTGGGGCTTTGTTCACAAATTACACAGCACAAATTACTAGTATGGGAAACCGTACCTGGCCACATGTCACGTCCTTTATACCCATATAAAAAACTAATTCTTAGAAAGCATGTGTTGTGACTGTTTCTTCCTATATTTGGCTTAACATCTGTGCTTCATAAAATGTGTGTGTGTGTTTGTGTAGAATGGAAAGCTCCTCCCATTAAATGACAGTGAGAAAGATGTGCTCTTTCCCCTGCAGCTGGTGATGGTGGTGCAGGGCTCTCTGAGACCCATGCCAGCTGGACTCATGCCAGCCTGCCCCCATTTACACAGGCCGACCCCAGGACAACAGGTGACACACAAACAGTCACAGACAGAAAAAAGGCCAGTTAGTGTGTCTGAGGGCACTGGTAGTGCAAAATTACAGCTTAACAGACCACATAAGTAGATTGTTTGAAAAGAAGCAAATTACATGCAGCGGTTGCTACTGCTGTCAGGCTTTATGCGCACGTTTGATGTTGTTTGAGCGGTATTTCTGATGTTGAGGCTTTCGGTGGATTTATAGGCTCTGGCAGATGATAAAAACGAAAAAACAACAAGAGCCAGCAAATACCTCTCGCTATTTCCAAAACCTTACTGAATGTGAACCACAGATTCTGTTCGCAAAGCCTCAAAACTATCAAGAATTTGACAAAAACAACGCTAAACTAAAGATAAAGCCTTTCAGAATTGGATTGAAAATGTCTTCTAAATTTCAACTGAAATTCTGAACTTGAGGTGAAAATCGGAAGGATTAAAATTTTAATTTGAAATTCAAATGAGGAATTAAAGTACAACAAACTTTTTGGAGAAATTCATACAGACAGGTAGAAGGATATTAGCCTGGTAATACCAAACTCTGCTACTTCGCTTGCTTCGTAGACAGACTCTGGAATGGCATAGTAAAAAAGTGTTTACTTTCTCTTGAAGGGGCACTCATCTTTAGTTTAAAATCACTGGTGCCAATCACATATCGCCTTGTCGGACTATGGCCTCCCCAGTTTCTCGCTGACGATCAGTAAAAGTTGATAAATTAAAAGGTGTTTCAGTCATCAAATGCAAGAGCGAACAGCACACCATGTCTCTTATGTCTGCTGTCATTTTTGATTTCCCTCAACTACAACCTTAAACTAAGTGCTTAGTAAGTACATCATGGCTCTAAGCCTGCTCTCTATTCATTGACCTGTCCGGCCGTTTTGGAGCCAGAGAGAAACCTTAAGATAGCTTGCTATCTCAGACTTAGTACAAAAGTGAACTGAAATCGAGCGGAAGTACAAAGTCTGACGTGGTCAGGCTAGAAGGATAGAGCAACCAAAAGAAAGAAAGAGCAAAAAAAAGCTAACTACAGAGCAAATGATAGAAAAAAATAAAGGACAGAGTGAATAACATAAGGATAGAGTGGACGATAGAATGAATGATCAAGGGATAGAGTGAATGACTGAAAGAAAAGAAACATCATAGACATTTAGACGAACAGACAGACAGAAATGGTTAGATAGATAGATGGATAGATGGAGTCAAATTCAGATACTCAGAAACTGAAAGGTAGCCAATTCTTTAATCCTGAAGTTTTCCAAACCCTGCCATGCAGAACCCACAAGCCTGAAAAAAAAACCTGTATCTTCTAGCCAGACTTTTTTTTTTTTTTTGGCTCAAGCCAGCACACAGAGTGAACTGAAGAGTCTGTGAGGACTTTAACAAAGAACTGTTTATTTTAATAATACAGGCAGGATTAGGATGTCTGCCAGGGCCGGTCTGTACCTAAGAGGTGACTTTTAACACCCAGTTGACGGAAGAGAAATCTGCCAACTTTGCTTCCCTAGAAAAATGCCAACGGTAAAACTATAAGAACCACCTGATCTCCTTTACTGACTGGTTCTGTCAGCATAATGCCCACAAAGCCAACCTCAATATATTTCAAGCATCACCAGTGATCGATCACGACAGCCATCGGATTTTCACTTCTGTGAATTAAGTGGATTCCGAAACATGAGTGAAAAATAACAGTTTTACCACAGAAGAGGTCTAAGGAAATGTTTTATTGTGGGTGTTACCTCAAGAGATTTCCACCAAACGTTTTCCTTGTTGCGAAACAACCTCTAGCATGTATTATTCACTTCCGTGAGCATAGACAATGTATGACGCATATATAAGTATGATCAAGTTTTTAGTACATTCATATTAAAATACTGCCTTGAGGATTTTCTGAGATATCAGGGCAGTTACCACCGACTGTGGCACAGCATGTGCTTGCTTGACAAACGCACGTGGACTCAGTGCCAGCTGATGTTTACACGAGGGAGGGGCGCTAGGTGAGCGTGACTGAGAATTTTGCAGACCATAATCTGAGCATCACGCTCTCTAATCACTTTCTTTCAGGGCAACAGATCTCACAAAGATTGTTCAAGCTATCTTGCAAGACCTGAAAGTGCAGTTGCTGAACAGCTAGAGGACATTAGATAAAGATTGCAAAAAAGGATTTGGGGAAAGCTTAGAGGCAGCCTGAAGAACGGCTGCACTTCCCCACTGGAGTAAATCACGATCCTGTCACTGAAACGCAACTTTACACTGATCATTTGCAATTTGTTTGTGGCGTGCTGAGTTTGCAGCTCTGTGCTCTCTCTGTCTGCTTACGTAACTAGAGCTTGGACTGAGCTGATGAGCTCTTTTCTGTTCGAAAGGAGAGAAATCTGCTCTTGGCTCTGAAGTCTTCCATTAGTTCCTATACTTTTTGTCAAATTGTACTTACAAAATTGAACTTAATGAGTTAGTGTCTTCTTGAAGTATAAAATGGTGTTCAATTGTAGGCTACAAAGCAAAGAAGACATAATAAAACGAGATGTGAACTAACCTGAGCAATGCAATTACGTTGCATTCAGCTTGATCTAGATTTTATTACTGAACTCTTGCAAAATCATGTAACACTGGTCTGTTTTGAGACTCTGTTAAAATGGCTTGATATGGCATCTATTTGATTTTAATTCATTATAAACACAATTTCAACTTAAATACGTGCTATTTTAAATACATTTTAAAATATAATTTATTCTAGTGATGCAAAGCTGAAATTTTAGCGTCCACATCAGCCAATTATATTGTCTGTAGCTTGTTATAGCAGGATGGATCCTGATTTGCTGTCAATGTTTGAATCGTTCTTTAGAAGGGGGAAAAAAATCTGAAAATGATTGGGATGATATCGTTTCTCTGTCTTGAAGGTGCTCTATGCGATGTTGCAGGATTTTAGCTCGATTTCATTTTTATCTCAAACCGTATGCATCACCCCTTGATCGTCTTGCTGTCTGCCCTCTGAATACATTGGGAAAAAACCCGCTCTCGAAAGACAACACTGAGGCTGCAATACCAAAAGAAACACTTTGGGCACCACAACAAAAACAAACTTTGGCCAACCAATCGGCAAGAAGAGGTGGTGTTTAATACGCGTTAAACACCACCTCTTTTTGCCGATTGTTTGCCCAAAGTTTGTTTGCGCGCGTTAAACCCCACCTCTTCTTGCCGATTGGTAGGCCGAAGTTTGTTTGCGCGCTTTAAACCCACCTCTTCTTGCCGATTGGTAGGCCGAAGTTTGTTTGCGCGCGTTAAACACCACCTCTTTTTGCCGATTGTTTGCCCAAAGTTTGTTTGCGCGCGTTAAACCCCACCTCTTCTAGCCGATTGGTTGGCCAAAATTTGTTTGCGCGCATTAAACCCCACCTCTTCTTGCCGATTGGTTGGCCAAAGTTTGTTTGCGCGCGTTAAACCCCCCTCTTCTTGCCGATTGGTTGGCCGAAGTTTGTTTGCGCGCGTTAAACCCCACCTCTTCTTGCCGATTGGTAGGCCGAAGTTTGTTTGCGCGCGTTAAACCCACCTCTTCTTGCCGATTGGTTGGCCCAAGTTTGTTTGCACGCATTAAACCCCACCTCTTCTTGCCGATTGGTTGGTCGAAGTTTGTTTGCGCGCATTAAACCCACCTCTTCTTGCCGATAGGTTGGCCAAAGTTTGTTTGCACGCATCAAACCCCACCTCTTCTTGCCGATTGGTTGGTCGAAGTTTGTTTGCGCGCATTAAACCCACCTCTTCTTGCCGATTGGTTGGCCGAAGTTTGTTTGCACACTTGAACGCCACCTCTTCTTGCCGATTGGTTGGCCAAAATTTGTTTGCACGCATTAAACCCCGCCTCTTCTTGCCGATTGGTTGGCCGAAGTTTGTTTTCACACTTAAACGCCACCTCTTGTTGCCGATTGGTTGGCCAAAATTTGTTTGCGCGCATTAAACCTCACCTCTTCTTGCCGACTGGTTGGCCAAAGTTTGTTTGCGCGCGTTAAACCCCCCTCTTCTTGCCGATTGGTTGGCCGAAGTTTATTTGCACGTGTTAAACCCCACCTCTTCTTGCCGACTGGTTGGCCAAAGTTTGTTTGCACGCGTTAAACCCCACCTCTTCTTGTCGATTGGTTGGCCGAAGTTTGTTTGCGCGCGTTAAACACACCTCTTCTTGCCGATTGGTTGGCCGAAGTTTGTTTCCGCGTATTAAACCCCACCTCTTCTTGCCGATTGGTTGGCCAAAGTTTGTTTGCACACTTAAATGCCACCTCTTCTTGCCGATTGGTTGGCCCAAGTTTGTTTGCCCACTTAAACGCCACCTCTTCTTGCCGATTGGTTGGCCAAAATTTGTTTGCGCGCATTAAACCCCACCTCTTCTTGCCGTTTGGTTGGCCGAAGTTTGTTTGCACGCGTTAAACCCACCTCTTCTTGCCGATTGGTTGGCCGAAGTTTGTTTGCGCGCGTTAAACCCACCTCTTCTTGCCGATTGGTTGGCTGAAGTTTGTTTGCACGCATTAAACGCCACCTCTTCTTGCCGATTGGTTGGCCGAAGTTTGTTTGCGCGCGTTAAACCCCACCTCTTCTTGCCGTTTGGTTGGCCGAAGTTTGTTTGCGCGCATTAAACCCCACCTCTTCTTGCCGATTGGTTGGCCGAAGTTTGATTGCGTGCGTTAAACCCCACCTCTTCTTGCCGATTGGTTGGCTGAAGTTTGTTTGCGCGCATTAAACCCCACCTTTTCTTGCCGATTGGTTGGCCGAATTTTGTTTTTGCTTTGGCGCACATCCTGTACCCCTAGTGTTTTGCAAGATTGCATACAGCACCTTTAATTGTTATAGCTGTTGCGTGTTTTGCTATTCTTTAATATAACAATCTTTTGATTCATTTAATACATCCTTGCCAAGTAAAGGTATTATTAAAGTATATATTTCATTTCTTGTCTCTGAGACCCTAAATTAAGTCAGTCTGAACAGAACATGAGTGTTCAAATTGCAAGAGTTTACATGATTGTTAAACTAAAACTGATAAAAGCCAAAACTACTACTGAGTGCAAGATAGCTTCATATTGACACTTTAGTACAAACTAGTTTGTAATGGCCCACAATTCAAGAGGAAAACCAGACTGAATGGCTACAATAGCCTACATACCATTTGCATTGTGACCATACATTCAAATCCATTAAAGCTCACATTTACAATGAAGACCCATTCTTTTTGCTTCCATTCAAAATAGTGTAACCACAGATGTCTGATCGTTAGGTCCAAGTGACATCTTCAGTTCTTCTCTTAATTTGTTTCTTGTAATTGGCTTTTTACCCCTCCCCCAACAAAAATTCACCATGCTGGATGACCCCTTTAGCTTAATTATCCCTAAGCAGGACAACAACACTAATGTGAACTGATGCATAAACGCTCTGAGTGGACAGAGAGTGAGTGACTGCATTGCCTCAGGACATTCTTGGCCTCAAACGCTGCAGATCCGACCAGTCGTATCATGACAGCGAGATAAGGAGCAGGAGAAACCACATGGAGAGCTCACACAAAGAAGAGAGATAGTAGAGGGCTAGAAAACACAATAAAGATCTGGATTTGCTTCAACATATTTTAAAGTTCAGGTGTTTTTAATCTTCGGTACAGGGGTAGCTTGATGATTTTTAAAGAAATTTGACAGAAAGAAAAATAGTAAAACAAATTATTAGATCAACTTTTTTTAACTGATGACACTAAATAAAATTGTAAATGTAATTAGTTTATAATATCTTTAACAAATGTAATCCTTTCTAAAGGCTGGATCAAAATATTAAATTATCTTATTTTTTTTAACTGTTCATTCAAGGTTAATGCACATTTTCTAGATAATATCTGGTAACACTTTATTTCCACATTTTACTAACAGTAAGTAACTTTTTGCAACTACTGTACATCTCAATGTATGTCTACAACATACAATATACTTTAAGAAACTTTAAAAGTACCTGTCAGCTTATTCTACTAAGCCTAAAACAACCCGTACAGTCTACTCTGAGAGTTAACAGACATGTAGTTGCAAATGAATGATAATTAGTTGACATGTAGTTAAAAATAACTTATAATGTCTAAAGCGGACTATCAAAATTAAGTGTAAGCTAATATCTTAAGTTGTTTAGAATTCAGTTCAGTGACAACATAAAAGCCCATTTTTTTCCAAGGCAAATGTATTCTTAAATAGTTTCCCCTCACACAATATATGGGTCTTTATGCCTAAAATAAACACATGCCATAAGTATAATGTGTATAAATAAATAACCACAAGGCTGTAACTACTTGGTGTCAAAAAGTTTAAAAATTTTAAATAATCTGAACAAGCCAACTGGCCAAAAATGTCATTAGAATGGATCTTTATGCCTTTTATTATTATACTCCCACTGAGAGGTAGTGAAATCATATCAACTTCCCACCAAACAGACACTACAGTACAAAAGTAAACAACTGCAAAATTGTCGTCTTACCCAGATCTCCATGGAAACTGTTGCTGTAGTTGTTGGAGCCTCCATCGGCAGGCCAGATCTTGCGGACACCAACAACGCTGGCGTCGGAGAGCGCTAGCTGTTGCTTGAGCCGTTTTTGGGACTGTGGGGTAGGGGGGCTGCCACTCTCAAAAGACTGCTGGGAGTGCTGGGATGGAGAGCGGCTCTTCTCTCTGTACATTCGGTAGGCGGTGGGGCTTGGGGACACGTGGCTGGACTGCCCAGAGGAGAAATCTTCTTCGCTGGACGTCAGGTTTTCATTGGAGCTACAATCTGGCGTGTATCCATCCTCAAAACTTCCAGGAGAGTAAGACCGCCTGGGCCAGGTCAAGTGCAGGTCCTCTCCGTCTCCCATAATGCCCCCTACATAAACAGTCGTATAGGGCTGGCAGTCCTGCTGAGGTCCTCTTCTTCCATTAAGTCTCACTGAACTGTCTTTGAAGAACCCAGGGTTTAGATCAGGCTCCTCGTACTCACAGTTGTAGCCACTGTCCATGGCTCTTTCATGAGACCGCTCTGGTTTACGGATGTCCCCAAAAGCAGTAGACAGGTTACCTGGAACAGAATGCAAAGATCTCTTACGTTCCATCTGCATAGCTTGACTGCCCAGACTACTTATCTTCTCTGAGACGTCTCTATCATTGACCCGAACAAGACCTTTGTCATGGTGGTACTCCATGTTGACATAGTAAGGCCTCTCGCTTCTCCCTTCGCCAGATGTTTGAGAATTGGCTCTTCTAATACGCTCAAAGTTTGACCGTAGCGCAGCGACTCCTAAACCCGTGGTGATCTTCTCCTTTGGTGGAGATTCTGGAACGCCATCCACCTCGTGGTGCGCAGGTCCATGTCCAGGAACGGGTCTGAGTGGAGCTTCAACGCTCCTTCTTTTGTATGGAGACGTCCCGTCAACTTCTCCATCTCTGTTCTTCTGCCTGTTCAAGTCTGAGACATCACATCCCACCAACTCAACACAAGGCTGAGACTCGTGGCTGTCCTCTGCTGTGGTTGTGTGCTTCAGTCTGACTGAGTGACACCTGCCTCCATCAGCTTTCTGATGATGGGTGTCCACTGGCTTACGCTCACCTTGTGAGACCCTACTGAAGCCCCATCGCTGAGAGTCATGGCTTCTCCGCTCCTTGGCCAGAAGCGTTTGTAGGTAAATCATTCGAAAGCGCTCCTTGTTCACCTCCATCTCCAGACACCTAATAGAGTTTCGGCATTTCTCCAGCTCCTGCTCAATGTCTCCAACAGAGTTCAAAGACATCTCAGGAGGATCTGAGTCAGGGAACTGAGCTTTCCAAGCTTCCACAAAGCCAACAGGCTCTACCATGATTGCTTGCTGCCGGTTAACTTTTTCAACTGCAAACAAATTACATGTTAAAATCCACTTGTCTGTAAGAAAATACACCCAAAGCCATGCTGATTTCTAACTTCACATTTTTTTGGGAAATGAACTTGTCCTGTGAACATGCAGAACATAATTCCCCACATCTGATAAACACTCACTCAGCTGATCTTGAATAGACACACAAGGTTCTCCATAAAGACACTGACAATGCAGAGCTGGAACATCCATGTGCACTTCAAGCATCTACTGACATCCGCGTTTCATGCCATTTAAATGGCAAATGATGACTGCCCTTGTAAACACAGTTTCGCCCGCAAAATTCACTTCTGCTTGGTGTTAGTTGATGAAATCAGATTTTTAGCCAATTTCAATGATGTATCCGAAGTAGTTAGTCCTGTCTTCCTCAGGGAAACGCTGTACTCTTGCAGTGTTTCCACGGGCATCGCTGTCCGTCACTCCACATGATCTGCCTGTATCTGCGCTCAGTCTCTCTCTCTCCCGCACTCAGTGCTGCTGCAGGAAGAGGTGGGACTAGACGAGTACATGATAAATAGCGACTGCACACACGATCCCAGTTTAAAGACACAGATTCGGTTATTCAGGAAAATAGTAAAAACTTTTGCGACACTCAGTTAATTTTGCAGTTGTCTATCTGTCGTCAGGGCCACCCCCAAAGCTAAGTTTTTTAATCGACATTTTTATAAACATAATTTGTTTTAACATTTTAATTGCAAAACAGACATCAGTCACCGCACATTTTAAGACTCTATCAATACTAATGAAAAATATTTAAACTTATTCTAATATAAATACACCTGACAGGAGGATCGTTAACTTCTGTGGCATTTTGTCACGTGAACTTGTCTCCATCTAGCGTTTCTGTAAGAAACAGCACTTTAATCGTTTTAAACGTAGCCACAAAGTTTGAGGCATCAACCCTTAGAACTGTTGTCCAATTTCCACATAAAAAAAAAACAACCTAAATAAATAAATAAAAGTGAGTGAGAGAGGTTTTTTACACCTGAATCCTGTTTGCAGGAAATGAATACGTTTATTCAGCAAGTGACATAAATGCATGTCTAATGTAACATTAATTCAAATTGGCTATATGCAGTTATTTTAAAGGAACAAAGAAAACTGAAAAGTGCATAATGAAAACAATATTAAGCAGGACAATTGTTTTTTATTTACTATCAATTTACTGTTTTTCAACATTATTTACTCTTAAAGAGTGCATAAAGGTATCTTAAAGGTACATATACATAATTTCATACAGTTTGCCTTAGTGACAGCTTTCATACCTTTTTGACACTGAAGACTGGAGCAATGACTACTAAAAATGAAGCTTTTCCATCACAGGAATAAATTACACTTTAAAACATATATATATATATATATATATATATATATATATATAGTTTTAGTGATATAAATTCTGTTGATAAATCCATGAATTTAAAAAAATTCTCTGAAATGATGGAAGATGGGCGTGTACAACATGTATGAGTCTGATCTCGCTGATTTATGACAACCTCAAGAAGCCAGGACACACAAAAGATAAAGTTTATTTATGCATTTTTTAAAGATACAAAATTAAAATACAGCTATTTATTCAGCTTCATTCCTTCTTGCAACAAAATATTTAAAAGGGAGCATTTGTTTTTATCTTGGAGTCATTGTAATTTGTTCACGGTTCGTAAGGGACTTCTAAGAACAGCAGAATTTTGTAAAAATCCTTGCAAATATCTTAAAACACTGGCATGAAGAAATGTATTATAAATGTCAGGCGTGTTATATAATAATAACAATATAAATAATAATAATAAACTTAGAGGCATGTTTCTTATCAAACAATGGAATGCACATAATCCATCTGACATTAAACAAACTGATTTATGCAGGATTTGAAAATAAAAGATTAAAAAAATACTAAGCATTATTTAAGCCGAAAGTGAAAACTTTCCTATAAGTTCACTTGCAGCACATTTCAGAAAGTGATCGGAAAATTGCAAAGACTGGATGTAGGAATTGTAGCACAACTGTTTCTTTGGCAATCGTTGTGATTGTTATTTTAGTGGTTCATGCCTGGACATAAGCTCAGTTCTGGCTGTTGCACAGAATATGATGTTTCTAATGTGAATTTCACAGAAATAAGTAAATATTGAACGTCATTGCTCCCTCTTTTGATTGATTGTGTTGATTATGTTTCTTTGTGACAGCTGCATTGTAAACAAAAGCACACAAGTTACCAAAGTCACAAGGTTTAGGGTTTAGACCCCATGCATCTGAATCAAAAACACCAAGTGGTCTACATACTGTATGTTCTGCTTCTAACCCCATTCTCATTGAATTAAACGCATTAAAGGAGCGTTGGTTTGAAAACATGAAAAAAACACTTTGCTCCCTTTGGATTTTGTCTTTTAGTGGTTTACATTAGTTTATACACGTGCAAAAGAAAAGAAAATCATACAGGGGTTCTTGTAAAGACAAGTGAAGAAGAAAAACAAGATAACGATGAGAAGAGAGAAATGATAAAAGAGCAGCAAAATGAAAACTTGGCACATTCTTTGTGGTGTTGAGTGAAAGGATGAAAAAAAAGTGAATCAGATGAGTGATGAAAGTGATTTTGGCTCCTGATGTGCAGCGCTGGATTGGTCTCAGGTGATCACATTGGGGCCTCTGCGTCCAGTTCTTTCATGGATGTTGGAGATTTTCAGAGCAATGGCAATGAGAGGACCCAGCACAACCTACAATTGTCCAAAGAAAGAGCGGGAAAACATGTATTAAACAGACTGTCTCATGAAATGAATGTAATACAATGGCAAACTGCATTAAAGGAGTATTATTATATATATAACAGTCAGTCGGGTAAATCCATTAACACTCACTGGTTCAATAGTATAGCCTCAAGTAGTAACAATATGTATTTTAACATAACTTAATAGTCAAAGAAATACATAACCTTTTCTCCATAAAGTTACATCCAATTAGATTTCTGTTGCCTTGACAACGTATTAATTTGGCTGAATAATTAATGTAAGTGCTCTTATTGAAGTCTAAGCTTCACTTTTCTGTTTTTAAAACTAACAACACTGGGCCCTATTCACATATATTCTAAGTGTCTGACTGTAAGCTTGATTATAACTTATATACATGCAAAATACAAAAAAAGTAACTTGTGAATAACTCATAGGAGGCAAAAGTCAGTAAAAGATTTTTCTCCAAAATGCTTACTATATACACGCAAGTTTACTCTTAGACTTACTAAAAAAAGTTTGTTCTTGTTATCACTGGATAACTAAACTATAGCTAACTATCACTGATGCTCCGTGCATCAGCAAAAGAGAAACAGTAGTATTGTTCATTAGCACTTATGTTTGTCTGCGTCTCAAACTGGTGCACACAGTACTATCCAAGCTCTGTTTATGTATATGATGCCATGGTGTTATCTGTATAAAATACTGCTTTATTTAATGCTACACGTCCATCTTGGTTTTTTGACTTCTGAACTGGAATACAGTCCACTTATGTAGGATGTCATTAGCAGCTCTGGCATACCATGTTTGAGGTCAATTGCACAAAGTAGGAGCGGTTCAGGATACATTTCACTGCGTGTTGTACCTGTATAACTATGCATGTGACAAATAAAGAATCTTGAATCTTGAATTTATTTGAATAGCTAAAGTGAAGTGTTCACCTGAGTCTCTCTGTTGTGTCTCTCTGGGTCTCTCTCGTAGCTCTCGGCGTAGATGCGAACGGTGGCCCCGGTTCCAGCACCAGAACCACTGAGCCGGAAAATGAGTCGGGACGAGTCTGTGAAGATGATCCTCAGGCCCTGCAGGACAAGTGCAGAAATACAAATACCGTCATTTTAGAGAACAATTCTGATTGATCATGGATTTGTTTCTTGAACCGCTATACATAATATTCAAAAACATTTGGGATGTGAAGCACGTTTCGATTCCCAACAGCTCTTTAAATCTGCATTTTTGAAAATCTAGGGTAGTTTTACTCTTTGGATTTCCATTGTAATTCATAAAACTGTCCACTAGATGTCAGGAAAACACTTTTCTCAACCAAACACTATCAGAAAACTGCTCAGCAGTCCAGAGGCAGTTTATTTTGACTAGTTTACTTCATAGTGGCTTAAAAGTGTATTTTAGGGCTTGGCTTGTACCACAAAGTGTCTGTCTTGACTACACTTGACTAAAAAAAACAAAAACAGAGAAATAAATGTTTCTGACATCAAAGGCTGTTCATCCAATAAAACTCAACAATATTTTGAAGAAGCAGCTGCCCTATTTAGGCAGATGAAAACTCACTTTGAGGATGCACTCATCCTCAAAAATACTTTCAGAACTCAGGATCAACAGCGTTTGTGCTAATAACATTATATTTTAAGCAGTAATTTACAGTGATTATACAACTATTCACATATATATGTGTGTGTATAAATATATATATATACATTAAAAAAAAAAAAAAAAAAAAAAAAAAAAAAATATATATATATATATATATATATACACTTTTACATACATTATATTTTTCTATTTACACCTAGGTCATGTTATTAATTTTGCATATTTTATTGGGCCTATATAATTACACTATTTACTATTAAAAAATTTAAACATTTAAATTTAATTTTATGGACACCCAGTGTTGATGTTTAATTTAAGATCTGGGTCCCAAATCAAAACCAGAACCACTGTTATAGTAATATTTGTGAGTCCGCGTGTGTCATTGTCTCCGACAGCTGAGTGTTTCTTCGGTGGGCCCCCGTAGACACGCAGAGAGGAGGACCGGGACAGCTGACACAATCCGGCACTAGGAGGAATGTCTGTTGTAATAATACACACTCAGCTGTGGAGACGCCGGCCGGATGACTGAAGTGACTGTCACGGTCGGTCGGAGATCTCTGACTGAGCGACAGGCCGTGACCCCATGTCACCGAATCATAAGGCTCATAAATAAAGAAATGCATCTGAAATCTACAATGTCTCCTATGCTCAGAAAAAAAGCATATATTTGATCGAAAATATTGCACATATTTATAATTGAAAATATTATTTATTTCTGTGATGGCAAAGCAGAATCTTCAGAGTCACATGATTCTCCAGAAATCATTTTAAAATGCTGCTCAAGAAATTATTGATGCTTTTTATTACACTGATAATGCCAACATTTATTATCGATTATCAATATTTTTGTGTAATTAATTATCAGTCATTTTTCTAATAATGGAAAGAGCAAAATAAAGCAAAACTAGCAGCCAAAGTAAGTAATAAATAAGCAAATAAAATATATCCTGTCAATTAAAAAAACCTGACCCCACAACTTCTGAAAGGAAACGACAGGAGGTCTGAGATACAAATGAGACGAGAAGTAGATAAGGTGTCGAAATGCAAAGGGTAACGTGCCAGGCTAATGTCAAGAGGTCAAGGTTTGGCTGGTTAGCAGGCATCTAGTAACCCCCTGCTGGTAGATGCCACAACTACATCATTTTTGTCTTTGAAGAGTTCCGGAGAGAGAGAGAGAAGGTGGTTTCCACAAATTCCAGGTCAGAACAGAGTGAGTCAGCTGGGTAAACATCAAACACAAGGCTACGCAAGTATGTGTGCGTATGTTTGACATACACCACTAAAGGGCTCTGCATATTGGTACAGCAAATCCAGGCCAGATAAAGATAAAGCATCTACTGAAACATCCTTCTCCCGTTACTATCAAGCACATGTGCGCCTCTGCGCTTTCGCACATCCTCCAAAAAAGGAGTGAGCGAAAGAGAGAGCAGCTGAATGAAAATTTCTCGGCACGTGTATATTGTTCATTTCAGCCATGCCATATACACCGTACACACATAAGCAGATAAGTGTGAATGTAGATGCCCAAACAAGGAATCCGTGTCCACTTGGTGGTCCGTGTGCACAACAGGACACATGCCGTACTAAATAGCATATAATTGCAGAGCATAAAACCTTAATGCTCAACAACCCCCTGGCAGCTCTTTATACGAGCGACTAAGCTGCAGAATCTCTGACATTTCCCCATTATCTCAGATTAATAAGGTTCACTAGAGACCATTGCGCACATTTGTTTTCATCTCCAAATCACAAGTATTTACTTGGTTCATTTCAAATTAATTAGACACACATGTTGTAAAGATGAATTTTCTTTTGTTCACAGTTTGGCTCTCATCACGATAATACAATACAACGCAATACAATATAATTTTTTTCATCTAGATGACCTTTAGCTTTATTAAACGCTCAATTAAACTTAATAATAAAAAAAAAAATATTAACAATAATAATATAATCTAAAACAGCTGATCCTCCCCCCACCCCCAAAGAAAGCAATGCGTATGTTTTGCAAGGATGCATTAAACAAATCAAAAGTTATAGTACGTTTTATATTGATGTAAATGATGCTCTTTTGAACTTTCTATTGATCAAATAATTCTTGAAAGAATGTATCATGGATTTCACAAACATTTTCTTGAGCAGCGAATCATTATATTTGAATGATTTCTGAAGGACCATGTGACACTGAAGACTGGAGTTACGACGCTGAAAACCATCACAAGAATAAATTATATTTGAACGCATGTTAAAACAGAAAACAGTTGTATTAAAGTGTAATAATTAGGGATGTAACTAATTAAGAGGCTCAAAAAAAAGTGCCAGAAGTGTTTATTAAATAATGAACATTGAACATATCAATGGCATACACATTAGCCATCTATCTGTAAACTTTGAAACAGGAACTTCAATTTTAATAACAAAAAATTATTAAATCTTCCACACATCCGATTTAAAACCTGCTTTAGATTGCTAGATGACATCATATATCAATTTGCATATTCATTACGTCAGTGGGTCATATTATCTTGCTTCTCTGTGGTCACATAATGTTATTCAATGCACCCTAATTCTCAATATAACTGTTTTTACTG
>JAUMHG010000045.1:9651151-9671341 GCA_032359395.1 Enteromius anoplus | reverse complement strand
ATTATGTATTTCCTTTTTATTCCTGTTTTTATGAAAGTACGAAGATGTATCATACAGAGATGATGATTTTGTCTTCTGAAGTCTGTCTCCACTTGCTAGTAATCACGTCACTACTAGAGCAAGCTCCTGATTGGTTAACGCAGTGCGAATTTTCGCCAAAGTTCAGATTTTTCAATTTGAGCGTTACGCGCGATTCGCGCCATTTGCGCCACGTCATTCGCGCAGCTTAATTCGCGCGATTCGCGCCGCAGGATGTCTATTCGCGTCTTTGCATTGACTTAACATGTAAATCACTCGGGCTTGACGCTTCATTCGCGTCCGGTGTGAACGCACCATCACACTAGTGGAAATGCTTAAGAGTATATGCCACCCTACCTGTATCAACTGCATCTGTGGAGAGATCCTTTTCAAAAAATGAGGATAATTAAGAACCAACTCCGAAGTCTCTGCTCAGAAGAGATACTCTCCGACCTTCTCCTTACAGCTATTGAGAGGGACATCCCAGTGGATCACAGTGAGGTCATAAACATCTTCAAACACATGGCTCACAAAAGAGTGTTATTGTAATTAGTTTTAAAGACCCCCTCTATATGTATATATTATCTGTATACAAGTTATTAAAAGGCTGGGGGCTTTTTTCAGTTTCAGCATATGCCCCTCAAAAGGTCTGTGCACGGCCCTGCACTTAACCTATATTTAATATGTTTGCAGGAACCCTCATTATAAACTTTAAAGCTACGAGTAGCCTATGATTAAAACTAGCCTCCCCACTGAAATTCTTGTCACGATTAAATTATTTTGATTACAGAGATTTATTAAATAAAATGTTATTATTATTATAATTTTAAAAAATGGGCCTGAAATTGCTGTTTTTTTCATGTACGAGCCCTAATAATAGCAAGCATACTGTTAAAGCACACTTAAAATGGTCCACCAATATGATTGCGCAAATATGATTGCTGCATTGTTCCGGGACCTCGAAATTTACAAATTAAGCACTGGATAGGAAAACATATTTAACTCCCCCAAAAATTTCACTTTACATTTAGCAAATAACATCCAACTGCAAATAAATCACTATTTATTTCTCACAGCACAAGATCCTGTCTCAAAGCAGGCAGGTCTTTAGCATGATGCACCCTGAAAGTTATTTTTAGTGGGGTGAATGGTGTCTGCAGGAGCGCAGGGTTGAGCTAACACTGTTATTCTTAGGGAGTGAGTCTCTATGCTGTAACCTCTGGCCCCATCACTAATGCTTTTACCGCTCAGTGTCTTGCACCGCACAGAACGAGCAGCGGAAAACTAATTGTGAGAGACTGGAAAGATCCTGATGGACGATATCCTCCTTGATCATCAGCTTATCAATTCTGAGAGCTGACTGGCTTTTATTTAAACAGCTCTGAACTCTTACAGTATACACTTAGGTACAAAAGCTAAAGGGTATGTCTTTGTACTTTATTTATCCCTAAATGTAGCCTATAAGAAAGTATAGAAAAATTTTACACCTACATTTTTATGAATGTTCTTTAGATGAAAATAGGTTTGTTTCTTTTCACAGTTAGATTAGCAAGTGTTACTTACCTGTCAATGGCTGTGCTGGTTGGCATGCTGCGGGCAAAACCTCTGATTCCTCTCTGACTGAAGTAAGGGATGCAGGAGAGGTTTGCAGCCATCACTGCCAGTGAATCTGACGGGCTCACAAAGAATCCATTCTCACCCATAATCATGTAACGATCCTATACATAAGACAAACATATCCAAGATTATACAACAGTGGTTCTGTCATTTAACCTGATCAAACACTTTATCTAAGCTATTTGTTAATTGATCTATTACATAAAATTACCAGCATCTTTTCAAAACGAGAAAGAATATCATTTTCACAATAACACCACTGTTTAAAAGTTTTGGATGAATAAGATATTTTTGTTGTTCTTGGAAAGAAGTTAATTATTTTATTGAGCAAGGATGCATTAAATTACCTAACGCTACAGTAAACATTTATACTATTACAAAAAGTATTTTAAAAATGCTGTTTTCTTGAATTTTCTGTTCATAAAAAAATAAATTCACAATACAACTGTTTTCAAAGGTGACACTAAGAAACGTTTCTTGAGGAGAAAATCATCATATTAAAATAATTTCTGAAGGACACTTAAGACTGGCTGCTGAAAATTCAGCTTTGTCAAAACAGGAATAAATTAAAATATATTAAAATAGAAAATAGTTTTTTAGTTGTAATATTATTTTAGAATACAGCTTTTTTTCTTTTGTCTTGATGAGCAAACTGTCTAAAACATTTAACAAAATCTTACCAGCCTTAAACTTTTGATTGTTAAAGTATTTGTGGTTTTCTTAACAGTGTGTGTTTCCTGTTTCTTACTTATTTACAGTATTAAGAAACAGAGATAACAAAAAAATGAACAAAACCGGAATAAAAAGACTGATAAATCTGATAAATAATTAAGAACGGAATCAAAACAAGACTCTTACAATGAAGCATTAAATAAATCATCAATAATTAATGGCCTTGATTCTTATGCTTTCTGTCTGAATATTATTCTTGTGAAGTCTTTACATTTTTCTCTGTGTTTGTGTAATTTGCAAAGCATTTGTAAATGTTTATGAGACGATAAGAGACAAGCACCCCATCGGCATCAAAAGCAGCCCCAAAGCCAAACTCTCCCCCCTTCATGGAGTCCACCAGAGCTGCAGCGAATGCAGGGTTAGGGTTGGGGGGTTGGCCTCCAAAGTCCTCCAGAGGGACACAGTTAACAGCAGAATTAGCTGGAGCCCCAAGCTCATCACATAAGATTCTTCTGACATATGGTCCCATGACTGAAACAGATGACATAAAGATATGACTCTACGAACGGATATAAATCTGCATTCAAGCATTTGCAACTGTTTACAAGAGTTTACCTCCATTCATGGCGTCTATTCGGATTTTCAGCTGTTTTGGACCTGTCAGCAAGCTCTTGATGGCACCAAAGTCAAAAATTCCCCGCAGCATGTTTAGATAGATCTCCACTGAATCCACTATCTCAACTGGAAAATAGAGAAAGAAGATTTTTCAGCTCAGCAGGTGACTTTGTGACAATAACATGAGAATAAGTTAATACGCCTCACCTCTAAAGGGCTTAAACTTGTTCTCCAAGTCAAAGTCATGACGGCCAAGACGGGACAGGTCGATGTGGAGGTCAGGGCAGATGGCGTATTCCTCTAGTGTGCGACTCACCTGATGGATCCTCTCCATCACTGTGTCTGGAGACGGTCCTGTAAACAACAAACAGTGACAGATTTCAGCAAAACATCTCAAATCTTAAAAAAAAAAAAGCCAGCTCCGACCCCCATCTCTCTTTCCCTCTCACTTCCTGTCAAATCTTTTACGGTCCTGTCATAGAAAAATGACCAATAACAATAAGATGGATCTAAGAATACTGCATCTGTCAATCAAAAACAAACTAAATATTTCCAAGATTTGTAGCTATATGTGTTGTAAGGATCCAAAATGACTAAATTACAGCTCTGAAAAAATATCCTTCACAATAATTCACCAAAATGAAAATATAATGCACCCCAATGCATATTCACATATTTGGGATATCTGCGATTTTACAAAGAGATGGACACTGACCCTTCAACATGATGCTAACCTACACTACCATTCATAAATTAGATATATACTTTTATTTAGAAAGCAAACCATAAATTTAACAAAAGTGGCACTTTTACAATGCTTTCTGAAGGATCATGTGTCACCGAATACGAATAGTGAGGCTGCTGCTGAAACATCCAGCTTTGCCATTACAGAAATAAATTACATTTAAAATTACAATGATATGATACAATATCATAGTATTTACTGTATTTGTAAGCATACATACTATACGGCATTGGTATGTTTCAGATTGTTTGTCACTAATAAGTAATAAAAAAACCCATTATAATAATGGTGTAAAAGAAATTCAAAGCTAAATTACATTTAAGATAAGCAATATAGGTCAATTTAGTTCAATAGCTATGAATATATGCTCATAGAAGATATTTTTACTGGGAGATTCAAGATGTACCACACTCTTCCACATGAGTTTCATGGTGTGAATACTTTTTCATGACAGCTAACAAAAAGGTTATGTTAACAGAGTGATTCCTTTAAAGGCTGATAGTTAGTTTTTCAATGTTCTCACCTCCATTTGCGACATTAAACTTGATCCCAAAGTCTCCTCCTGGACTGTGGCTTGCAGTTAGGATGATTCCACCGATGGCTTTTATCTTCCTGATGATGCAGGAGACCGCTGGAGTCGAAAGGATCCCGTTGTGTCCGATTACCAGACGTCCAATCTGAAAGCAAGTTTTGGATTTATTGGTGTGAAGTTTGATTTATCCGCAGGACTCCGCAGAAGAAAGTAAGCCACACAGGTTTGAAATGACAAGTGTAGAACTTCCATACGTAAGATCCTGAAAAAGCCCTTCGCTTCCAGACCTTCACCTATCACACGAGGGTTATCATAACATTATACGGTGGGCTTTAAACCTACAACCTTCAGAGGCGCCAGTCATGGCTACTGCTGCATACCAGATCAACAGCTACATCTGTCTGGAAGCTCATTCCTGTAAGAGTGACAAGCTGACTCAGGGACAAATCTAAACAGCAACACACATTAAACAATTTCGAAGTACTCAAATGAGCCTTGACATACAATCCCATCTGCCCCACATTGCAATCTCCTTTGGCAAGCGTTCAGATTATTGACTGATACTTTCTTTTCCAGCTCACAAGACAGCAGCCCGGATATCTCAGCAACTTTGTGACTCATTAAGCTTTACAAGATCAGCCACTTTCTATAAATAGTGAGTTATTTGCCATCTCTCACTCGAGAATTTAAAATGATGAACAAGTGCACTGACCCCAGGCTTTTTTACTTATTTATTTTGGAGTATATGCCAATTAAATACCTCACTAGGCAGATGCTTTGCTTAGACTGTTGCTTTTACTTGTATCTCTGATGAGTGTGAAGTGTATTCCCAGCACTCTTTGAGCAGCTTATCCATATAAGGTTCTGCTTTTGGATACACAGCCTCAGTACATCATGCCTCTGAGAGCTACTGAGTTTGCATGGAAGAATGGCACTGATACAAAGTAGGAGATTTAAGGATGGAAGGATGATTTGGCTGTAGTTTATCATATGAATGGAATTAAAAGAATTAGAGCATCAAAAACTATGACTTGGCTTCATGCTAACACTGAACCAAACATTGAGTCTTTATTAGAGGCACAGTGAAACACATTAGAAATGTTGATGAACAGAGTTTTGGCTTGTGGCCATATGTTCTGGGTTTCCCCATAGCGCATGAACATGAGAGGTCAAAACAAGGGAAGCAGCGGCGCTCCAGGAAGAGTGTGCAGGGGAGGGATGGCACTACAGATAAGACAGGATACATTTGGCCAGGCCGGCACAGAGATTTAGCTCAGTTTGTGGCTTCTCAGGTTTTCCAACAAAATGATCAGCCGTTTGGGATATTAAAATACAGATATGACCATTAATACCATATATCCAGCAATGTTGTTTTAAATCAACCAGATACACAACAGATCATGCTAAAAAATGTGTTTTTTTAAAGTCACGTGAAATGATTATAATAATAATGAATGTAATAAAATAGACTAATAAGAATAACAAGAATGAATACACCAATGTGTATGTGGGTAGGTACATAAATGAAAAAAAAAAAAAAAAAAAAAAAAAAAAAAAAAAACATTGGATTACACAGATCAGAAAATAATTTTTAGGAAATTATAACCAAACAAATAAATAATGAATTTTTGATTATAGACCAGAAAATCTGTCACATTTCTTAGGAAATTATAAATAAATAGTATTTACAGATTAGAAAATACACAACATTTATTATTTGTTTTAAAACAAATAAATACATACATTAATTTAATATTTTGATTATTTGATAAAATAACCTTGTATCAGAAATCACTCAGAAATAAAGGCACAAAAGCTTTCACTGTGGTCGTACCTTTTTAAAAGGTACATGTTTGTAGCTAAAAGGTCCATTTTGATACTTCATAAATTTGTGAATCAGAAGGGCATGCACGAGATTCTTGTTTTCGAAATATTAACCCCATCTTACCCCGTTGGCAGCTGCCATTTGAACGATGACTTCAGTTGCAGCCCGGCTGAAGTATCTTCCATCGCTGCCCACCACCATAGTGCATCCCTGACGGTCCCTCAAGTCGATGGAGGACAGCAAACTTTGGATATAATTTTGCAGATAGTTCTTTTTACTTTCGAAAACCGCTGTCTTCTTTCGCAGCCCATTTGACCCTGGTCTCTGGTCATCGAAGGGGGTGGTTTGGATTGTCAAAATGGGTATGGGGTTAGTTTCCATGATTTTCTGGAACGCTTCGAGTTGTTAAAAAATAGTTTGCTGATAGCTGAATGAGGTGTGATACGGTGTTCAAAATCTCGTCAAAAGCAACAGAGGCAGCGAGTTGACGGAGGCAGAGAGAAGGGTGCGCCACAGCGCAGTGCGCTTCAGTCCAAGTGGATTATTTGAGACGCGTCCCGTGACGCTTCTTTGGAAAACTACTGTACGACAGCTGTCTTCTCATCGCACCGGGACGAACTGTGAAGTAGTAGAAGTACAAAATACCGAATAAATGGGTGTAAAAGGCAAAGAAATATTCCAAGTCTTACGCTCACAGACACACTTCTCCCGAGCTGTCACGCGTAAGTTTGCTTGCCAAAAGGGAGGGAGGGGAGAAAACTCTATATAATGAGCTAACGCACTGGCCAAAAATAGCCCATGATGTGGGGGAACGAATAGCGACAGTGCGCTGCTGTGTAATCGAACGCCTCTGTCCGTGGCGCTCTGGAGCTATGAAGCGCAAAGGTGGACAGCAGCTCTCGTCTGACGCACACACAGAAATGTCATAACGTCCATAAAATTAAACAACATTAAACAAGGCAAGAAGTAATGAGATAAATAACAAACTGACCTCATTTCCAATGTCAAAACAGAAAAGGGAGACCGGTTGGCATAACAGCAAATACGGGTTTGAGTCAGTTACACAAATGTGCCAATCAAGGTAAACGCGTGTTTTCTCTAGCGGTGGATTTGTGTTGGTTTCGATCCTCTAATTCAAAACCCTTTTAAATTACTATATTTTTCTGAATTCTGTTGTGTGCTTTGCTGTTGAGTTTAGTCCCTGAGTCAGCTTATCACTCTTCCAGACAGACGTAGCGGTTGATCTGGTATGCAGTGGTATTATATTTTGTAATAAATCTCTGAATAAAAAAATGAACACAACAAAACCACACTGATTTTTAAGTGATTTTTTAAGGAATTTGAGGTGGTCTGTTTTTTTTGACGACCATGCTTTAATAGTTTCAAAACATAGGGCCTAGGCTATCCTAATAATTAGGCCTATAGGTATAGAGTGAAAAATGTAGGCTAACTAAACTATATTTGTTTTCGCTGCAGATGCATTTCTTGACTAGTCTACATAAACATTATTACATATAGTGAGGTCAAGTAAATCAGACAAATCAACAGCAAACACATGCGTAATTCATGCAAATGCTCTCACGAGCTTCAGCCTCCATCTAGTGGACAGAAAATATCTTGCAGGAAGTGATGGGGAATCTGTAAACTGTTACGCGCGCTCTTACCAATTTTCTAGTTTTGCAGTGCAAGTATTGAACGCGCATTTATATGCAGTCTTTTGACCTATAACTTTAACAATTTTTTGTGAGAGGGCCAGAATAGAATTTAAATTTGAGTAAAAGTTTAAAGTTACAACCCCCCACCTCTTTTTAAATAGGTATTTTAAAGTTTTGTAATAAAAAATTGGCTAGTCTACATTGCCCAGCGTTTCAACGTGTACAATTAAAGCGATATTAAACTAACCAGCCCTATTCTTTTCTTTATGACAAACGAGCAAAGCGCACTATTTCGTTTAAATAGCCTCGGGGTTTATGGAAAAACTAAATACACTATAGGCATATAATAATATTGTTATAATTAGTACGAAAAACACATAGGCTTATTGCAATTTTACGATGATGGTTTATTTAAACAGACATTTTAATACATCCAACTTTCCATGACTAGCAAATATATTACCATTTATTTATTTATTTACATTAGAACTATCATATAAGAGCAATGACAGACACATCTTATGTTACAAGACTATTTAAATGAATTGGAGAGTTTTTTTCCCCCAGGCAGTTCAACAGTGAGGATACACCATCCGCAGAGTTTCTGTGAACGGAACAGTCTTAAGCAGAGGTGTCCTTGCTGGCACTGGTAACAAACTTGGAGTCACACACGATGTTGGCCTGGGAAATACATAACTATAGTCAGGTGTGAGATGTGGAGAGTTTTTGTGAGGAGACGCCGCTGACTTTGCCATGATGCTGTCAATGCTGAACGAACACTTCTGGGTCTTGTGCTCGGGCCTTTGCTGGGTTTCTGCAGCTTCGTGAACCTTAATGTTGAGAGTCTGATATTGGAAATATGGAGGTGGCACCATGATGCCATCCGGCACTGGCAAATATCCAACAGGATTAGTCTGGGCTGGAACCGGCCCAGAGACGCAGTAAGGTCGCCCATATGCTCGATAGCTTAACGTTGGGTGGTAAAGCACCAGGTTGTCTTTGGTGAACTCGGGTTGGTTCCTCTTGAATCTTTTCCTTCTGCGCAGGAAGCTGCCGTTGTCAAACATGTCCTCAGATGCAGGGTCCAGGGACCAGTAGTTGCCTTTCCCCGGGTTTCCAGGCTCTCGTGGGATCTTGATGAAGCAGTCATTGAGTGACAAGTTGTGCCTGATGGAGTTCTGCCACGCGGGGAATTTCTCCTTGTAGTACGGGAACTTGTTGCTGATGAAGTCGCAGATGCCGCTGAGGGTCAGCTTCTTCATCGGGCTCTGGAGGATCGCCATGGTTATGAGTGCGATGTAGGAGTACGGGGGTTTGACGGCGGAGGTCTGCTTCGGAGCGGACGCGGCGGAGAAGCTGCTCTCGCTCTCTCCTGAGGACTCGGACCCCGAGTGGTCCGCCTCCGTGGGGTCCCTGCAAGGCATGATGAAATACTCTCGGTCGCTATCACTGTGGTCTCCTCCGACGATGTCTATTTCATCGTCTTCAGAAGAAGAGACGGGGGTGCGCTGCACTTCTTCGTAATCCTGGGAAAGGGTCATGTTTGGAGACCCCAAATGTGCTGGACGCGATTTGTGACTGGTGAAGCTTGTGGCCGCTTTGCAGGACTCATGGAAATGAGGGGTATTTATGAGAGGCCACACGCATTTTGTCTTTGGTCCACCGATGGGCAGACCAATAGGGGTGGAGTGTCACCGCAGGGATTCAGGACAGTCGGGCAGGTGTGGGGGGCTTTGACCTGCTCAAACAAAACAATCCGAATACGAGATGGGGATCCTAAGCATCTCAAATTAAGGAGATGGTGAATTATAAGTGCATGCTATATCAGTCAAATGTAATAATAGCTAGACTATTTATTACTTTTTTAGGACCAGCTTTAGCGGATGAATTTTCCTCTTATTATACAGAAACGTTTTGGCAAACATATCTTTTGTTTGTTAAATATAAGTAAAAGGCTTAAATGTATTAAATGCCTTTTTAGCTTTATTACTGCAGTATTAAATGGATACAATTTTTTTTTTTTTTAAACAGAAAAAATTGTCGAAACTTTTTAAACCCATATGCAAGGTTCATGCATATGTAGAAGAAAAAAGACTGTGTAAAAAAGGAAGAACTATATGTATATACACATTTTCCACCCCAAACATATCGATTTTATTATTAATGTTATGTAAAATATATTTGTGAAATTTTCTTTTATTTGTCCTTAAGTACAGCCTACGTTTTTAAGGTTTGGTCACATTACAAAATGTTTTTCTGCACGGTTTTTCCTTACTTAATAATATATACAAACACACACATATATGTTTTTGATATAATCATTAATATAACAATGTAAATATAAACTTAAATATGAAATGAAAGATTCAATACTTATTTTAATATCACACATACAAATTAAAAAAAAATTTAAATCACAGATGAACCACCATGACATAGAATAAATAAAATAATTAACCAAGTTAATCACAGGTTTATTTCTTGATTCAGGTTTATTTAGTTAATTTGTTTATTTAAAGTGTTTCAGATCTGGACAAAAATGAGCGTCACGTTACAAAAGCCACGTAATTCGCTTGCAGTACAAATACAGTATTTATAGTTTAGATGGTCTTTTAGTACTCCTCTCCAATTCAGAAACAGGTCAGCGCAGTGGGAGCTGGGACGTGCGATGGTGAATTTTCACACCACGCCTAACTACCGGTTTAAAAGACTGATTTTCCCCCGATACCCCCTGGGTTTCGTTTGGTTTGTCACCTCAAGATACCCGCAGGTGGTGTGACCATGAAAATGGCCATGGCCCGGCTCCCCGCATTGAAAGAAGAATGCCGGTAAACGAGCCTATCAACATCAGAATCGAATAGGAAACGGCGCAGCTTTAGCCTACAGGCCAGGGGCCAGTTTTATTGGAGGGCATGAATGAGCGCAGCAATCCTCAAAGCAAACCTACTTGTGCACGGATATGTGTTAAAACTCTTCACAGTCATCTCAATTGCAAATGAAAGGGTCCATCCACTTCCTCAGCTGTAGATGGTGTGGAAGTGCATGCATGTAACAGAGCTATTTACAGCACTCATTCATATGTCAATTGAAAGAAATCCAAAGATCTTAACTCATCTTAAAGCGTTTGTACAGAGCATTACGTTTTCTAATAAAACAAAACGTTCGATTTATTTTCTTACTAAACACAAAATGAATGTTAGAATGCATAGGCCTAAGACATTCGAGCCACCTACATTAGTGAATCTTTTACATTGATGCATTTGGAAGATAATTCTGAATTTGTGTTGCATTGATTTCTTTTGCTCTTAGTAATCATATTTTATGTTCCACTAGAGACAGTCAAAATGTAAACACCGCAAACCGATTTGCCTTGTCACAGAAAGTGTTAAGTGGGTGCTTTTGTCATAATGGTTCTCACATTGAAAAAGACACAAAATTTAACACATAAGACGAGTAAGCTGAGTAACTCAAGACTACATTTATTTTACTGGTGACTGCTATTTTACAGAAAAAGTCTATGTAACATGATTAGTAATTGATCACCCAAACGAATCGTTTAAAAAACGACTTTTAAAATAGCAGACAAGAGGTTTTCCACTGTGTCCATACTATAATGCCTTTTCAGATCCGTAATGGAAATGTAAATTAAATGACATATTAAGACATTTCAGTTAATATCAGGATTTCAGGATTTGCAACCCAACTCTGGGCTGCAAACAGTGTTTTCCAGTGATTTCACAAATGCCTTATGAGTTGATTTGAGATTGATGGTGTTGTATACATGGCCTGGTAGACTGTGCACAGTCAGATATCGTCTACACAACACAGTCTTTATTTGACATGGCTGAAATAAACTCTTTCTTCAGCATCTCGCCATCAAGGTTTCGACCTGAATTAAGAAGACAGTGAATGGTAAGTTATTCATGAAATCATTTATTTAATTAATTAAACAATTAACTTTTTGCAGCCTCTAACAGGTCAAATATTTGGGCTCCGTATTCGGTCTTACCTATGAAGACAAGTCGATTCGATCTAGGCTCATCATCTGCCCAGAACTCTGGAGTCTCATCCAGCTCATAAAGCTCATGGACCCCCTGCAACATCACCTTCTTTTGTTTCTGCTGGATGGAGAGAATCCCCTGCCACAGCACAGAAAACTCATTTACACCTCGAACTGATTTGATGAATATTAAAATGTTTGTACAGGATATACGGATGATGCACAAAATGTTACGATTGCCATTTCAGTGCCTGACATAATATACAATATGGAGAAAAGAATATATAGACGACCTTACCTTTAAGCGGATTACTGCCATAGGCAAGCCTGCTTTGTTCTTAAATGTCTTCTCCCATAAGAGATTCTATAAAAAATGTTTCATTTTCAAGACATTTTTTAAATATGTTGTTCTGGCTAAATATTTTATATTAAAAATATTGCTTCCAAATGCTATATCTGTACCTGAATGAATATATTTAATAGGTCTTCTGACACACTGCCAGGAACTTCAAATGTTATAGTCAGCATACTCTGAAATGAAACATATATGTAATTGAATTATTAAAAACTATTTCAGAAATGTCATTAATTTCTCCGAATAGGTTTCACAAGTAAGATTAAAAAAAAGAAGTTTTTTTATGCTCAACAAGGCAGCATTTATTTGTTCAAAAGCAATATTGTCACATATTTTTGCAATTATTTATTATATTTCAAAATGTAATTTACACCTGTTTTGAGCTTGTTTACTCCAGTCTTCAGTGTCACATGATCCTTCAGAAATGATTCTAATATGTGCATTTTTTCAGTATTCTTTGATGAATAAAAGGTTGATAAGACCAGCATTTACATTAATTAGAATTATTTGTAACATTATAAATACCACTCTCACTTTTGATCAATCCAATTCATTCCTGCTGAATAAAAGTACTGATTTCTTAAAAATGGTCTAAAAGGTGGCGTGCATAATTTTAAAAAGTAGAAATTTGCTATTTGTTATTCCACAAAATCGTCATCAGCTTTTTCTAAGGGATCTTACTAATTTCTATTTGTACACAAAAACATTTCTAACAATACCTCTATCTTTAAAAGTGTCAGTATGACACTTGAATAAATTTCCCCTTGGTGTTAACTACTTGTACTACTTTAGCGCCCATTACACTGTACTTCTCTGGAGCGTTACATTGGCCCTTTACAGATATTTAAACCATTGTTTGTCTGTGTTAAAAGTTACACACTTCCTTTTTTCCTTTGGAATAACAAGAGAAACAGGGCTCTCATTTACATGAAAAGAGCAGTGAGCCTTGGCTCTGAAGGGGGAGGGTGATGGGACAGACTGGGTGGATGCGGGAAAGTGACCCATCTAATGATAAGAGCTCCTATGGAGAGTAAGGATAAAAAGGAATTTATTGAACCTCGTGGTTCGAACAAATCCTAAGAGGAACCTTCTGGGAAGAGAAGCTCAGCCTTTTTTTTTTTTAACTCTGCCAATTCAAAACTTCATAAAAAAGTCATCTTCACCTTGTCTAGATGGGGATGGCTTGTTTTCACCAGCTGCAGCTTTTCAGCTAACCTGCAGAGCACAAGATTTCAAGACATTTAAATGTGAAACAAGCCCACCGATTGATGTCAAACGCCTTCAATAAACGACGTCCTCTTACATACCCAAATGTATCAGACAGATGTACGGTCTTAGCTAAAACCTTTCAAAGGGTTTGACTACACTGACGGCCCCTAATCCTGGTGCTGGTGTGATGCGGAGGAGCTTTTGGGTAACAGTAAGATTGAGCTTAATACAGAAAGAAAGAAGAAAGCGTGTGAGCGGACTCTGACCCCTCGGGGAGGGCAAACGTAGCTCTGTGGATTATTCGTCGGGCTGTGAGTACCACACAGCAGACCAGAGGGGGGTCATCCCAGACAAGCAGCCTGTGCACAGGGGGGCAAATGGGCCACAGTCGGGGCTGAAAGGCAGTCTGTGTGGAAGTGCTTCTGTACCTTTACTGCACACACAGCTATAATCCACTGCAGCTGGGCTGAGCTATTCACATTTACTCTGTCTCACTGTAATTACTCTTAAAAAGGGTGTTTCATTTTTTTTAGTTTTTGTGTAAGTCATCGGCATTAGCATGAGCTAATGGAGTCTTTGATCCTCATTGGATACACAAAATCCTTTGAAAAAATGCAGCTACTATAATTTAGTAAGAAGCAAGTAGTGTAATTTTTGCAGGTATTCTTCAAAGACACTTACCTTACACCATCGTTGATGTCAAACGAATGTAAATCTAATACTTGAGACAGGTCAACCCTATAAGGAAGGAAAACACACTTAATTTGTATGTATATATAAATACTTAGTCTGTCTTTGATGTCATTTATAGAGGATAACAAGTGTCTTATAATGGTGGGGCCCTAAAAACTGTACATTTTTATAGGTAAACTTCTGATTGAACACTTTATTAAGCAAGGATGCATTAGATTGGTCAAAAGTGACCGAAGCCATTAATAACGTTATACAAGATTTATGTTTCAAATAAACTGTACTTTTGAATTTTGTACTTTCTACCCATTACAGTAAATTACATTACAGTACATTACTGTAAGTTAATCCTAAAAATCTCTGTTCTCACAAAAACTGTTTTAAATATTCACAATAATGAGAAATGTTTCTTGAGTACCAAATTAATAAGTCATTTTGATCAAATATGCAGCCTTGATGAGCATTAGAGACTAAAATAAAATACTGGCCCCAAACTTTTAAATGCTAATCAGATTGCAGGTCTTGGTTAATCTTTAAGTGCTTTAAAATGTCTTGACAGAGATTTGTTGGATGCAGGGTCAGCTTTATGTAAAGGCAGGTTTGAAATATTATACAATATGCACACAATTTTTTACTGTAGATCACAAAGTACATATTTTGCATTGGCGGTTCCTGCATATCTTCTCACCTGGATTTTTGTGTCTCCAGAATCTTCACAAGTCCATTTATTGATCTATGAAGAAAAGGACAGAGCACACACTGTAAAACATTATCCAATTATCATCATAACTACACTTTTCTGAAGTGAATGTAAAAAGCGTAAAGGTCTTTATTACAATACTAGGGTGTGATTGTTGGTTGGTTGCTATGTGGTTGCCAAGGTTTCTGAATGGTTTTAATGTGTTGCTACTGTATGTGGTTAATGGGGCGCTCTAGGTTCTAGCTAGATATGACTCAGGTATATCATCATAGGCAATCATAAGAAAACTGCTTATGTGATAGTACACAGAAACGCTTAATTCTTTGTGGTAGGGGTTCCTTAATTTATGATTAATAACATACAACTAGGGATTCACAATATATTAGTATTATACTTTTACTGGTATTAACATTCTTCAAAAGTTCATTTTTAACAGCAATTTACTTACTTAAACATACATTTAGCAAAGAAATATCCATTGTTCATCCTATACATTAACATGTTGTAATGTCTATATTCACTGAAGCATATAAAATGATGTATTTTTGTTTTATTTCTAATCTATTCCAACTAAATTGTTTACAACATTAATAAGATATGTCCTGGGGCAGTTGCATAAACTTAAACATTAAGACAGTGTCTTAAAAAATAGTCTGACCAACTTACAGCAAATAAAAAGGGTAATCAGTCTTACTGTTTATCTATATTATTATGTAAATTAAAGAAAAAATTACTAACTTGACTAACTAAGACTAAATCTAAATCTTTTATGCAACCGACCTCTGGTTTTGGGCTATAAGATAATTAAACAATAAAGAAATCGTTAGATTTAACACACATCATTTAAGAACACTTCTAAATGTATTTTTAGTTTTTAAGCAAATGTCAAAGTGTAATGTTGCGATGACTGAATTGCTTCTGATTGATTTTGGTTGTCGGTATTTTATTTGAAAATGTATTTAGACAATATAACAGTACAAGTGAATGTCAACCACATATTGGTTAATCATTATCAGCATGTGATTATGTAATATCAATCCATCCCTAATAAGAATTTAAGTACATAAAGGTCAATGGCTCTCACCTCACCGTATCTCTAAGCTCCACCAGCTCACTCTCATTCACCAGATCAGTTTTATTGATGATGGTCAAATCAGCAAGAGCTATCTGCCTAAAAACAGAGAGCAGAAATCAGCACAATTCACATTCACCCGATAAATGCTTCCCATCTTCCTTAAATGTGTATGCAACAAAGGCCGACGACACCTCAGAGGGTCGCATATGGATTATTGGTCATAAAAAGCGAATCCCTTCTATGTGCATCTACAGTTGCTGTACGCAAGTATGTGTGATTAAAGTCGTACAATACATCAATAGAACAATACAGTACGAGAACAACTCGTCCCATTCTCTCTCTCTTTTGTCACTTTCTTTATTGCTCAGTGTTCACTGTCCCACTCTCCCTTTGTAATTAAATGTGTGTGTGTGTGTGTGTGAGTAAGTGTGTAAACACTCTTTGTTGTGTTACATCCATCCCCCTGCCTGTTGTCGGGGTGAGTGTGGGTGGCATGGTTTGTGGCATACTCAAAAGGCGCCACCATTTTGCGTGGTAGGAAAACATAAACAGAGAGCAGAAGCGCTTTTTATGACTTCTGACACTTGTAAGCATTCCGGCATGCCTCCGAACCCCAACAAAAACACCCCGACCGCAGCAGGTGAGGTGGAAGGAGCTGGCCTGGAATCGGATATGTTTTTGCACAAACATTAGAGCCAGCTGTCATGTTTAATAGAGATATCAGCAATGAAAAGAATTTTAAAGGACCACACAAGAGGTGCTCAGAAAAATATTGGTGATTTGACCTGGATTCTTGTAGACATTGACGGCGATTGTAACTTCTTTTCTTGTACTTTTAACACCATGTTTATATATTAACGAATCAAATAAGATTTTACCTTGCAGCTTCATTGATAAGACCCTCTGGCTTCTCTTCTATTAGATGCTAAGAGACAAACACGAAATAACAATGATTATATGCCACATATAAAACAACTATTAAGGCAAATCGTAATTGAAAGAAAATCCAGATATACATTTTATTTTAATTATATTTCAGGGATGGATAACATATCAGCCACACATTAGTTCTTGGTCAAATAAAATAAACATGGTTAAATGTAATGTAACAATTTTTAAAATGAATATAATTTTTTTTTTTTTTTTTTTTACAGTGTACAATATTGCATTATAATGTGATATCTAAATTTACTTCTAGCATTTAAAACGATTTTAGCTTACAGTGTTTCATTTAATTAAATGAAAACAAATGAATTAAAATAGCTTGGAATTTTAATTTAAAAAATATAAAATATAACAAAATAATGATCACATTTTTTGTGTGTTGTAAAATGTTACTTTTAAATACAAATTTGTGTATTTAAAATGCATTTAGTGAAAATAATATAGAATTTGAATATATATAAAAAAATTATAATTATTGGCATATTTTAATGATCAAAACAATGAAAAAACTAAACAAAAGCAGCAAAGCTTGATGCAATTTCATTTCTGAGATCTCTTATCTAATCTGATGAATACAAAAAAAAAGCTATGCCAATTTGCAGAAAATAGATAACTTTATATAAAATATTTACAAGGAAAAATAATTCTTACAGGTGTGTATATTAGCTTTGAATGTGGCTCATCCAATCAGAATTAAAGGCTGGACTTTATCATTCATAAGATCTAACATTTAATGTTTCATTAGCTTCTGTATACTTCTGCACTTCTTTTCCGTCCAGCTTCCTTCCTGAAAACACATCTTCAACATCAGTTCAGATGAGCAAACTGACAACTTTGCGATTACAAGATGCAAACTCACTAAAAGAAATCCAATTTCCAGCATATTGCAACTTCAGCAAAGTTTGCTTATTGAAAACAATCCCATTTATTTTCTTGTGTGTGTGTTGGCAGTCATCACTGCTGACTGGGAGGAGGCATGTCTCCTCGTCTGTGTTCAATATGTAATAACATTGAGGTCGGGGAGCGACACAAGCCTCATCATCTGTCTGCACATATTTCAAACCAACTGGCAGAGATCAAGGCACTCGAAGGCATCTGATTGGGCATGTCTGTACAAGTCAAACCCCCATCATCCCAAGTGTCTCTTGTATGGATGAATATATCAGGTGACAATGAAAGAGCAGGACAACGGGTGACAGGCCCATTAGAGTGATTTGCCTTGATATCCCTTATTTCTTCAGTTTCTATCAAGCCCTCCCCTGTCTTCACCTCAACAGGCGCTCACAGAACCCCAGAGGGTCGCAGTGCTGAGAGGTGCCACCTCTGCAATAAAAAGACTGACTTGCCAAGACTGACACCACTAAATTGCAGCCTATTATCCAGGTGTCAGTATCACTGTCCTGCTCCCAGACTGAAGTGTGAAGAGGTACAGCAAGGGGGGGGGGAGATATTTCAGGACACAAGACTAATGTAAAATATAATAATTTTCTGTAAAAATGTCTTGAAGCAACAGGCACACAACTTTGTGTTTGTTTATGTAAAGCATGCTTCTTTAATCAATACAAGGCAAAAACAATGATTAACTCTACTATTTAAAATAAAAGTAAATAAATACAGGTTTTAAATATTCCTAAATATATTTTTCTATGAAATGTGTTAGAATTTTTTATCTAGTGCTATTTTAATTTACTTATTTCTTTATATATCACATTCATTTTATATTTCCCATTTTACATTCATATACAATTATTTTATTATTCATTCTATTATCTAATATTTTTTCTGGATAAAAAAACAAACAAACTTTAAACAATTTTTATATTATATAATATGTTATTTACCATTCTTTCATTCCCACTGCGTGTATGTGCATGTGTTTATTTATTTTTTGCATCAATTAAATCCCTGTAATAAAACAAAAAAAAACAAATTTATTCTGTGGTTTAATAGAATGGAGCAGCAACTTACCTGCATTCCATATTTAGCATCTATTACTGTGACAATACCTATGTGGGAGATAAGGACACTGTATTATATTGACAGATAAACCATCAACAATATCATTTGAGGCAGCATTTATTAGTTTGGGTCCTTACCGTCCAGATAGACATCACTCCCTAATTCTGCATCAACCCAAAACATGGAAGCAACAGCTCCTGATTTGGAAAACATATATAAATGAATTGTACAAAAATCACACACACACATAAAATATGGGAAAAAACTTGAACATACATATACAAATGGGAAATTATGATAATGATAGTTTCACAGCAATCACTAATGGAAAGTAACCCTAATAATTATGCATGGTTCATTGCAGCATTTTATTACGATTTTCCTGGTGTTTAGTTACTGGATACCTTTTTTTGGCTTAAAACAGCTTAAATGGTTTGTGGGTGAAGGGATGTGTTTTAAAATGCATAACTATGCCTAAATTTGATGGGTGGCTTAAAATATCTTTCAGCTACAAGGTACATTTTGTTTGTTTCCATGCTTTCCAACTTTTCTTGTAAAAGTTATTTCACAGTTTCGTGTTACAATTTGAGGCCATCTTGTTCACATAATGGAGTTTTGTCAAACTGTCAGGGTAGAATAAGAAAGCATGATAAATATTTGATAGAAGTGTAATGAAGGCACTGTTCTTGAAAGACATCAGATACATAACCCATTCAGCCCACAAGCATCTTCTGAAGAAGGGGAGGGGCTTATCCCCCTGAGGCCCCCAGGAGTGACAGGCCTGTCTCAGCCAATGACAGTGAAGAGGGGCTTGTGTCTGAGCTCTGAGGGTCCTGCACGGCACTGGCCCTTGACACCTGTCACTCACACAGACCGGCTGCAGTGATGCTGCTGACCCTTCCTGCCTTTCCACTGATCTCTGTTTCACTCTCAATTGCTTTACAGTGCTTTTTGCTATGTAAGGGGGAAAAATCCTTCTTCACAAAAATGTCTAATCTGTCTTGCAATTTAAAAAAATAAATAAATAAACCTTTTAAACTGGAGTTGCATTAATAGAAAAGTTCACCCAAAAACGTACTCACCCTCAGGCCATCAAAGATGCAGATGAGGTTGTTTCTTCAGATTTGGATAAATTTAGAACTGCATGACTTAATTCACATGACTGCAGTTCATCAATTGATGTCATGTGAATCATAACTTTTTTATGGTTTAAAACCATTGCTTGTGGCCAAAATTTCAAAACATGGTTTGGAATGTTTTCGCTCATAAACGTTGCTTGGACAAAGTAATATTTTGGATAGAAGACTCTCATGAACACACGACTTTTCACTTAATAAGAGGTTAATAGACTGGAATGGTGTGGATTGTGATGTTTTTATCAGCTGTTTGGACTCTATTTTGACGGCACTCATTCACTGGAGAGAAGGAGATGCAATGCTACAGTTCTAATGTTTTTTTGTTTTGTTTTTTTACAATGAAGCATCAAACTTTTAAAAGGTGCCATAGAATGCATTGAGAGAGTATTTTAAATTGTTCTCTGATATGTACATAGAAGGTATGTATCTTAGGTAAGGGGAA
>JAUMHG010000045.1:9629731-9641727 GCA_032359395.1 Enteromius anoplus | reverse complement strand
CATGATTGGAAAGGTAGTCACGTGGTGTGTCGCGATTCTCCCTCATCACACCGCGATACAGGATCGTGGATCTGAGTTTCGCCATTTCGGTTTCATATCGCAAATCATTAAAGCCCTAGCGCTTATCAACAATGTATTTTCGTTTGTCTATTTTACAGGGCCTAGAGTTTTTGATCCCTTGCCTACAAGGGCCCCTGACCCTACAGGGCCTCTGATGGAAGCATGGAGTGAATTGCTGTGGGGGTCCTATTTGCGCGATATTTTGATGAAATCTGAGAGTTCTGTGAATCTGTATAGACAGCAACACAACTGACACGTTAAAGGAAAGTTTACTACCCAGAAAGGTAGTAAAGACATTGTTAATATAGTCCATGTGACATCAGTGGTTCAGCAGAAATGCTATGAAGTTCAAAGAAAAGGGAAAAAATGATCCAAATGCTTACATCAGATTGCTTTAGAAAAAAATCCTGATCATTGCTATCGAATAATCAAAAAGTCTGTACATTTAGGATGGCTGTTCATAAAGCGTGAGCTCCTCACATGTCGTGTGTGTGTTTGTTTGCGTGAAATGTTCCCTATAATTACAGCTCCTGTCAAAGTTGATGGAAAGCCAATGGAGCAGAAGCAGGGCCAAATTGAGACTCATCTCTCTGCACCCTGTGTTATTACCTCCAGTGCAGAGAACAGTGCATGCTAACACTGAAACACCATCATCCAGAGCGTCATGAGCTGTATTGTTGTGATGAAAATTCCAGTCATATTAAAGCCTGTAACATTTTTGTGGAGAGTAAACTGTAGCTCACACCCATCGCAGCCTTTTATGTTTAATTGGTTTTTCTTCATAGTGAGTTTTGTTGTGGAACTCTAACCATTTCGACTGAATGCCTGGTTATCCTTAAAAAGATCTGATATTTCTTTCTTTGCTTTTATAACGAAATGTGACTTTGTAATGTGTGCGTGTTTTATAAATTCAGCTGGCGTTTGGCCTTGCACAAGGTTTGACCTTTGTTCTGTAATGACGTGAACCCTTATGAGCGAATCGCGAATGTGCTGCATTGCTAAATACTCTCTGCGGTAATTATGTGATCTGTCTTCAGCATATAGAAAGGCTGCATGCTATAATTCACTCCTGTTTGTCTTTGCCTTGTGGTTTAGAGAATTTGCATGCTCTCCTGCCACAGACTTGACTTGTGAAGCAGTTAACGAAGTCTGTAGCTGATTTCCCAGCAGTGACAAAAAAATTCCCGTTCAATAAAAACGAATCTGCTCTAGTTTTTAAAACCTAGCCTTTCGAGTTGATATTTTGAGTTACCAGAGTCCTGAAAAACAAGAAGAGCAGCTACAACATTTCTGATTTAACTGTTGATGTTACAGTTCATTTAGTTTTGTGGCCTTTTTGTGTCATTGCTATGTTGATAACGATCTTGGAAATACACTACAATTCAAAAGTTTAGGTTCGGTAAGATTTTTATTGAATTATTTATTTTTTTCTGTTTCTAAAGAGAAGTCTCGTGTGCACCAAGACTGCATTTATTTGACCAAAAAGAATGTAATATTCTATAGTAAAATATTATTTCAATTGAAAAGAACTGTTTTCTATTTTTTTATATTTTAGAATGCAATTCGTTCATGTGATGCGAATATAAGAATATGAAGTGCACAACATGATTACAGAAACCCTGTTATCCTACAACTGAGAATCTGTGTAAATGAGTTTGGGAAGAAACAAAACAGCGTTATGAACGGTGACCCATTTTTTAAGACTTTTGATAAGCGGGCGCACAATAGCACTCTGTTGTATTGTGGCCTGGAGGGCTTTATGCCAAATCCAATACCTCTCTGCTTCTGAGGCGAATCCTTCAGCTGAAATCAATGGAGGTTAGGAGAAAAACAGGCTGCATTGTGGGAAATTGTTGGCTGAGATGCTGTGGGAATGTGACTGAAGTGATTTAGGTGTGAAAATGAGAATTGTAGCAAAGTGGTAACTTGGTTGTAATGTAGTGTTTTGGAGGTGTTGAATGAATTCACTGGAGTATATGCTCTAAATTCAAAGTAAATCCCATGCTGTGTCGTTTTTACACTGTGAATTCTCATTTGATCAGTGATGCTGCAGTGGGACTGAGAAATCTGGGACACTGTCTGTCTGATTTTTGTTTTTTTCTGCTTTGCCTGGAGTGGTTAGGAAGCACAGGTGCAACGCTGTACACACACACTCATTAGCACACCCCTTCCAGTGTTCGGGGAACATGTCATTAGAGTGTCTAAACAATTGTACGCTTCATTTGGGAATCTTACAGCATGCGTTTCAAAGCTAATTACAGCATGTTGCAGAATTGCAGAAGGGTTTGTTGTTGTACTCACCCTCTGCCAAAGGTATACAATGAATTATTTGATAACATTAACACATGTACAAATGAATGGACATAATAATGTACAAAAAGCTTTGGGATTGCAGTAGGCTGAGTACTTAAGGAACTGGGCTGATAATTCAAATTTTGTGGGTTCAAATCTCGTGGTTGACTGATATAAGGTGTTACTGATAAATAGAGAGCAAGGATGGATGATAGGTATTAGGTATTAAGTTGGCCTGAGAAAGCCAACTTACTGATCTACTACTTAAACTTATTATTATTCTTCTTAGACTACATTTTCAAAGGCTGCTCCTCCTAGAGCTTTAACTCTACAGACTCCAAATTCGGCCCAGATCTTCAGACTGATCTCACGGGGTGTGCTATATCTTTTCTTACGGATCCAACTTACGATTTTCGTAAAAATTGCGATTTAAAACTGGAAAAAAATCCCAAAGACTCTCATTCACTAAATGTTCAGACGAGCCAAGACTCTGCCAACTGTCAAAATTCGAATCTAGACGCACTGCAGTCATGCTAGCAACATGCTAGTAACATGCTAGCAAACATTATAGTAACTTGTTAATCATGCTGTTATCTATCCATTATCTGACTTTATTATCTGACTATTTCTAACTTTTAGACTGAAAACGTTAAAAATAAATTTTTCTAACTTTTTTTAATTGTAAAGATTCTTAATAAATTAATTTTATGTGAGAGTCCCTTTTCACTGCAAAGTTTATTTTTACTCTACTGCGTCTCGATGTGGTAATATACATTATAATTGAAACGGCATCATTACGTCACGACTCCCGTCTGTAAACATAAAGATTGATTCCCAGATAGTCTTAAGGGGGTCGCACACCGGACGAGAAGCGCAGCGAAGCGTCTGTCCGCGGCGCCCGGTTACGACTCAGGACGCCTGCATTGTTTATATATTAAATAGCATCATATTTGTTTCAAATCGTTGTTAATTATACCAAGATACCACTGCTGCAAATACTGTACAACTTACATTAGTTTACAGCTTGAATAAAATGTAAACATATAGAATTAAAAGTAGGCTATATTAAACTTCTCGTCCGGTGTGCAATCCCCTTCACCCTTCCTCAGCAGCCCGTAAAACTCGCGCAGCGCGCTCGTGTTCACGTTTGTCTCTGTATATGACAACGTGGGAATCTGAATGGCCGCTACGAAAGAGACGAAAATAAGAAATCAGCAATCTGATTTCAACTTGCCATGAACTCGCGCGTATAGAATGTGCACGCCGGTGTGTAATACTTCAAGCTGTCCTAGACGTGGCGCTGCGCTTCTCGTCCGGTGTGCGACCTCCTAGGCAATAGGCATTGCATCAGAGCATCCTGATGGAGAAAGATCACCTAGAACAGTGGTTCCCAACCTTTTTTAACTCACGGCCCACACAGAGCCAAACACATATGTTTCCGCGGGCTACTGCAAAAGAATTTAAACGAACCCTCTTATTGGGTCGTTTATTCCAAGGCTAAAATCTGTGATTACTAAGTACAGGATTCAAACCAATGGAACAGTGTAACACTTAAACAGTGTAACATGTTGCTAGCAATGCTCCGATTCTAAAGGAATGTGTTAAAAAATGTAGTAACTTGAATGCACTGTACATCTATGCTCTGAGGTTGAAACGTGTTTAATAGAGAGAGCAAAATTACATAAATTATCCATTGACAGCTCTGTTGGCAGATTTTAGAACAGGGGATGTTTCTGTAAATTGCTCATCTGCAACTCGAACTGGCAAAATATCAGGTGTGAGGTGGTGTATGATTATATATATCTAGGTGGAGTTGACCATGAACTACACAGTTACTGAGACACTTAACTTCAAGTTAATGAGGGGTCTGTGTGTTTAATGGGGAGTAATGAACGAGGTAATTGACAGGAGGTTCATTCAGTGCATCCATTTCTCTCTCTCTATCTCACACACACACACACACACACACACACACACACACACACACACACACACACACACACACACACAGAGGAAGGTGTAAGCAAACACCTTGAGCCTGCCCAAAACCTCTCGCTGAAAAATAATCCTATGTTGCACCTCATTTTCTGTTTCCTCTCCACCCTCTTCATCCTTGTCTTCCTCTGTCTCACCTCAGACACTCATCGGCGGAGATCCGGAGACACTTCAGTGGGATCAGCCATGGTTCCCTGCCTCACCACCGGCACAGTTACAGCACCTCTGGCTCTTTCTGCATGAATATAGTGAGTGCTGAACGCTCTCTGATAAATACTTCAGTAGAATCCAGCCCAATAACTTGTCTGTCACTACCCAATTTGATTCCATTTGAAAAAGAAAAGTATGAAGGTTTGCTTAAATTTTTCATATTTGTTTTTTTGGAACGCTGCTCTCTGATTGGTCAATCACGGGATTGAGCAGTTAAAGGATTTTGTATAATATTTCAATGGATTAATTTATTTAATTAATAATTTTTTATATTCACAATAAATTATATATTTTATAACAAAAATCTGCAAAAAAAAAAAAATCGGTCTATGTAATGTTTATATTTATTAGAATTTAAATAATAATAAAATAATAGAAAGATAATGAATATTTAATATTAAATATTTATTTTATTGCATGTATTTAAAAAAAAAATTGTATTTACTTTATTTTGCTTACATTGGAAATTAATGGGAAGTTCAAAAAAATGTGTGCGTATGTGCATATATTTAAACTATAACCTGGCTGTGCTTCTGTGCTGAAAATGGGTCAGAGCCCAGGCTACCAGACTACTGCAGCTGGTGCTTTTCAGCTTACACGCACACACACACACACACACACACTTACTCATCTGTAATATCCATGGATTTTAGAAGCTGTTGACTTCATAGAAACATAATCTTCCCTATGATGTTTTCCCATTTTTCACCTAGACAGATTGCAGTGGAAGGCAAATGTTAATGTCAGGATTTTGAAAAACTGCTATGTGGGATTAAATACAGATTATACTTCAGTAACTATGTGCTAAAATGATTGCTAAGTAGTCATAATTCTTTAATAGTGAATAAATTCAGTTGTTTACGCATTATAGTGCCCTGATTCACACACATGTATCTTACAACCCAAGAAACCCTTAAATGTAGCACGACACAATTTTTTAATTATTTTTATTATGCATTTGCATTCTTGTTCATTAGCTGTCGCACCACCAGCAAATTTGAACTCTTTAATGCACCCATGTAAACATGCAATATTAGTCTACAAATGCCTCTCACTTTTTTGACAATGATCATATAATTCCTTTAGCATTTTTTAATATTGAAAGCAAAATATTCACTCATAATTTGGTTTTAACTTGTCTCTTTTACTTTATTTATGAGTGCATGTGTGCCCCTGCTATTTCGTCATAGCTAGTAAGGGAAATGGCTGTGATGTCATATCCTGATTTTGGATGCCACAAAAGATAGACTGCTTCATGCGGCTCAAACCTATTAAGGAAGAGTTGTGTAGAAACAAGTCTTTTTTATTTCCGGACAACGCCATCTTGTCAGTTGCCTTGTAGTTTGTTCGCAAGAATTTTTTGGTGAGTATTTTCTCTCTTCCTTTTCAGATGCACTTAATCTGTCTACTGCATGTTGGTTGCATTCGATTACACGCAGAAATGAAACTCTAAGCTAAATTTGCACAATGCACACAGCCTGGGTGGGTTATATTAAGCTTGATGTTGTTGAACATTGACCGGGAACTGTTTTGTGGTTGCTTCCATCTTCCAAAAAGCAAAATTGGGCCTCAGAATGATAAACTTACATTTAAACCCTTTGTGTTAAACAATACAATTATATGGAAGTGAGTTTTTTTTTATTTTCCTATTTTCTCTAAGAAATGCATCGCACTCAAAAGCTTTATTGGTTTCCTGTCGCTGTTTTGAGTGAATGAGGTTAGATGAGCTACAGAAATGACACCTCCACCCATAAACTATATCAGTATTCATCACCAATTACTCTATGCTCCTCCCTTGTCAGCTGCTGCTGATGTACACAAACCACACAGCAAAAAAAGTTTGAATAGTTGCTATTTTTAAATACAAAGGCTTTTCACAGTTATTGTTATACCCAAACTTTGTTCTCTGTACCATATCAGGCAGACACCAGAGATGTAAGCAAGCACTTGCTTTGCAAAAATCTATGGATGTCTTTGTACTTTCTCGCTATTGCAATATATTTTCCACTTTTGTGACTGTTTCTCACAATTGCAAATCTATTTCATGTAGGCTTGCCGATTGATATCTCACAGTTGTGACTTTGGTACCATTCTGATTTGCGACTTTCTTGATTTTGCGACTTTATTTCTTGCAGTTGCGATTTTTGTTTCACACACTTGTAACTTTATTTCTCACTTTTGCAACTTTATTTCTCATAATTAGGATTTAATTTCCCTCTATTGTTACTGTTTCTCATAATTGCAAAGTTATATAATGCTATTGCAACCTCATATGCAAATTATTATTATTTTTTTAAATTATTTTTCTTTTACGACTTTTTCTCAATTTGCCAACTTTCTCGTAATTGCAAATATATTTAGTGCTATTGCTTGTTATTACTTACTTTCTATCTTACAGTTGTTAAAGGGTTAGTTCACCCAAAAATGAAAATTCTGTCATTAATAACTTACCCTCATGTCGTTGCAAACCCAGAAGACCTTTGTTCATCTTCTGAACACAAATTAAGATATTTTTGATGATATTAGAGAGCCATCAGAGCTTCCATAGACAGCAATACAGCTGAAATGATCCCAGATCCAGAAACATAGTAAAAACATCGGTAAAACAGTCCATGTGACATCAGTGGATGAATGTCTCTTATGCAAGGCTATGAGAGTCCTTTTTTTGAACAAAGAAAAACAAATATAACATAATTTAACTCTACCGCTCTCCCCTGACTTGCACCAATTTATAGTGTATTACAACGAATGCGTACGCCTTCATCTAGACGTAAACAACAGCAGATTATGTTCATCCGCATGCTTTTCCTCGGATCTAAACAAGGCTGATTACATTTATATACGTTAAAGCTTGTGTATGCGGTGCGTTGTGATACTTTTTAAAATGCCGGAAGACGCAAGTCCTGGGAGAAGAATGGTAGAGTTAAATAATGATATTTTAGTTTTCTTTGCACACAAAAAAAAAGTCTTTTTGAAGTGACATTTGAGCCGCTGATGTCACAAGGACTGTTTTACCTGTGTTTTTACTATGTTTCTGGATCTGGGATCATTTCAGTTGTATTGCTGGCTATGGAGCGACTGATGGCTCTCTGATATCATCACAAATATCTTACTTTATTTTCCGAAGAAGAACAAAGATCTTCTGGGTTTGGAATGATACAAGGGTGAGTAATTAATGACAGAATTTTCTTTATTTTTTGTGAACTAAGCTTTTAATTTGTTACCATTCAGAGTTAATTTTTTTTTTTTTTTGTGACTTTCTCAGTTTTGCAACTTTGCAAACTTGTTGCAATTGCGATCTTATTTCTCACTGTTGTTATTTATTTAATTCAGTTGAAACTATTTCAAACTTTTAAAGTGCCCCTATTATGCTTTTTCAAAAATGATTGTTCATGCAGTGTGTCATGTAGCTGTATGTGAACATCAACTATCTGCAAAGTTGTGACGCTGACAGTGCACGATAAATAAAGTTATTGTCTATCAAAAAAAAGAGTCGGCTCACATTCGCCTCCACGAGTGGTCAGCAATTTGAATCTTTTCTCTGTTACCGAGCCACGTCACTAGGTAACATATTTTGCATAATGTCCGCCCACGTTCTATGTCGCAAACAACTTGCCCCGCCCCCAAACAGTACAATTTCCGTTTGGATTACATCATGTCAAGAAGACGCTGTAGAGAGTTAATTTGTTTTACATGGCCTTCTGAAAGATGAATCTACAAAGAGTGATTAACATTCATTTTTTTCAACAACACCTCAGCAGTACAATCTCTTGTTGTGTTCGCGTAATTTTACTGATGACTGCTTTTCCAATCTTGGAGAACAACGCGATATCCATCAAACGCTTGCTCTTAAAAGAAGGATCAGAGCCCAGTTTATTTGGTCCGGCTTGCTCCTCTGAACTTGTACCTGTAAGTAAGATTGATAATTGATGATTATATTTTCTTGCGATCGTATTTGTGTACGTGATGTTGTGTAACAACCCTGCTCGTCTTGGTAAGCGGCTAGCGATTGTGTGGTCCTGTTGTGTGGCTGTGGGCCTAATGTAGTCTAATACTGTGATGTAGCTTGCTTGACTGTCTGTTTGTCTCATCATTAGCTCCGTTTACACGAAGGGGGGAAGACGAAAGTATTTCCCCGCGGTTTGGTTATGTGCCAGAAAATGCTTAACGTCATGTGAGCGACCTATTTAACGTTACATAGGTTTGGCATAGTTACAGTATTATCGCGCTCGACGGCGTATTTATGATATAAATGACAAGTTTTTTGAAAACGATGATGTGTGCACAATGTTATTATTGAAAATGGAGGGGAGGAATTATTAATTTCTCTAAATACCCGGCTATGTGTAAATGTGGCCTAAGTAATGATGAACGATGGCTGCAGTGTTATGCTTTATGCAATGCTGACGTTCACTACGTATAGATGTACCCGATTCGCTTACAAAAGCACTGTCCACGTTAGTTTTGGTTCAAGCTTTTAGTCTGTGGAGCGCTGTAGCAGTAGACCAATCATATAGGACTGCGTCATCTGACCAATCACAGTGAGGGCTCGCGGGAGGGCGGGGTTTACACAAACTGAGTCTTCGAAGTGCTTCACACGAGTCGTTTACGAATCATTTAGAAATGGGGTAAAATTAAATCAATTTTTAGAGAAAACTAAATTTTTTTTTGTCCTTACATACACATAAACCTGTTTTAAGACACTCATAAAACAATATTAGCCACCTTTAAAATGGCATAATAGGGGCACTTTAAAACTTTATATCTCTCAGTTGTGACTTTATACTCTATCTCAAGATCGCTAATATTTTGTTATCATCCATAGTTTGAATCTTTACGATATCTCTTGTATCTAAAAAAAAAGAAAAGTATAATGCTTATTTTATTTCTTCTCACAAATACTGTGTTTACTTCCATAAAGATCAGATGAAATCATATAACTTAGACAGTAGGTGTTTTCCTTAAAGGGGTCATCCAGTGCCACATTCACTTTTTCAAGCAGTTTGGACTGAAGTGTGTGTTGGGAGTTTGGGTACGAGATTGAAGTGTTTTGTAGTTGAATGTATTAATGAACATAGCGGGAGTCATTTACACCCGACATCTGATTGACTGATGATGCAGAGGAGAGGAGTAACGTTATGTTTGGTTCTGAAGGGAAACGCCCCCTTGATCAATCGAAATGTTTATGTTCCCGTGAATCATTCATGATCCAGCCTCACTTATTGAAGCAGTGAGTAATGTGTCTTTTAATGAATCTTTGCAAATCGCCTTTCATTATAATGTGCTCACTATGAATAAATAAAGTTTCACTATGAATACGACTAAAAAGGATCATCCGAGAGTGACTCGGAAAAGAGGGGCGGGGTCAGCGGAGCTCGTGAAGATTTAAAGGGGAAGTACACAGAACAGAGTGATTTCAAAAGAGCTGTTTATGACAGGGTAAAACGTGCGTTTTTAAAACTACCTCTGAGAAATTTTAAAACAAACTATATTACAAACTTTCCATTAAGGTCCTAAAGAATCATATAAGCTTGTGGAAAATTGGCTTTGCATGACCCCTTTAAGATTCCTTGACGAAATGCTGCAGACACATGATCTTCTTTATATAACGAACTTATCTAGATTGGTGGTTTATTTATGTCTGCTGTGATAAGATTCAACATCTATACCTTTACATGCTTTAGATATGATGTTTGGAAATATTTTTTCAGAATTGTTATAGCCAAAAGTCCTTGTGTTATAAGGGCATGTTTCAGATAACTGTTAATATTGTTGTTGTAACACTTTGCAAGAGATAAGCCATCACTAAACCTTAAGTGTGAAAAAAAATGTTTGAGAGATGTTACATAACCGGCTAGGGTTATCATAAAGTTACACTGGATTAAATCCTTTATTTGACATGCTTTGGTCTCTTTCCATGGCCTAGCACTAGTTTGATGGTTTAATTTGTATGCCCAATAGCTTTCTGATTAATCCATCTCTATGAAACATCTCAAGAGATCGCAACCTCCCAAAGCACTCTAGCTGTTATGTTGATTATCTTCAGCAGGTCTGGAACTGTCTGCCTCAAGTCACGACAAAACACGCTCTGTTCCACTCCAACTTTACTAAAAGAGAAATACAACTGTAGGCAACGCTTTTTTTTACTGCTATGGTCTGAACATGTCATCAGCTGTAAAATGATTTATTGCTTCCTACCAGCCTCCCTCTTTGTTTCATTGTTTTATGGGGGCCATAGAGCATTCTAGTTCTCTCTGTGTGTGTTTTTATTTTAGGCAGTTCATTAGTTGGTATAGAGCGAGATTAAAAGCATGGCTTCTTTGATACGCAACAAATGTTGAATTGGTTTGAATGCTTTAGTGTTGATTTAAAAAAAAAATCCATTTTACAAAAGGCTCTTTAATTTTGCAGAAAAATATTCTTTAGATTTTTTTAATTATCTTTACACTAGGAAAAACTGCACACTGAAGCTTTTCTGGGAAACACCAAATGGTTCTTCTATGGCACCATTGCAAAACCCCCTTATTTTTAAAAGTGTATCCAGGGGGTTTTCATAATACCTGGAATGTCCATACCATCAAAGAGCTCCTTTGATGATCACTAGTTTTTTGATTGTATGTCCTGGTTATCTTTTATAGCCTCAGTCATATGAAGCGGTTGAGCCGGTGGACCTGGATGAGTTCCTGATGTCACAGCTGCGCAGTGGAGATGCCGGGTTCATGCAGGAGCTGGGGGAGTTTCCAGACGATGACCTGGAGGTGGAGCTGGTGGAGAGGGAATGCAGGACCGTCCGGCCCTCTGTTCCAGAGGAAGGGTAGGTGCTGGAGGCTCTCTGTTGGAGTTGAGAAGGTCAACTAGACTAATATCTTTGTGCTGACTTGAGCAGTTGTGTAATGCAGTGTAAGTAGGCAATTCACTAGACAGAGTAGAAATGGGCTAATATCTTTAATTTAGGTTTCAATAAAAGAAGAAAAACCAGATCCAGTATACTTGCGTGCGTTCAACAGAAAGGAGGTTCACAAGTCAATTTGTATTGTTTGCATAAATTATTAATTTTCAGGTGGGAAATGTAAAAGCACTTACAACAGAAATGAAAATGTATAAAAAATATATATATAATGGCAAAAATAATGGTGATTATATATTATTGGCATCAGTAGTAGTGTCAATTTGTTCATGTTTCTAATTAATTTTATAAATATCAATTAGTACTGTCAAATGATTAATAGTGATTAATCGCATCCAAAATAGAAGTTTACATAATAAATGTATATTTATGTGTATATTTATTATGTATATACTGTATAAAAGCACACATGTATGGCATATATTTTGAAAATATTCACATGTATATATTTATATTCATATGATTTATATAATATATAAATATATAAGCACTACATACTTTAAAAAAAAAATGCATTTATATGTTTGTATTT
>JAUMHG010000045.1:9604786-9629107 GCA_032359395.1 Enteromius anoplus | reverse complement strand
ATTTTAATATTTTTACAGCACTAATATATATATATTTATATTTATATGTTTAATTTATTATTATCATTTTATGAATAAATACACCATTTTATTGTTTTGTAATATACTAATTCTAGGTATTATACACCCAAAATTGAAATAAAGCTTTGAATGTTGTTATAATGTAAGTGTTTGTGTTTCTCCAAGAGTGGAGCTGGATCCTCATGTGAGGGATTGTGTTCAGAGTTACACGCAGCCCTGGCTGGTGGTTAGCAGAAGGTAAATTCCTAGACTTTGTTCATTTCCTGTCCCTCCTCAGGACTGAATTTCAAATACTGTAGCTTAAATATTCAAAAAGTATAACACAGAGAAATGCCACCAGACACACAGTTACTACTGTTGTGCTTCTCATTTACAGATCTCAGGGTTATGGATGGATTGCATACGCCGAGAGGGCAGATGCTAACAGACTCTTACAGCGACAGACGTTTGAGTCTGACGTTGACCCGGACAAACAAGAGCAAGTAGTAAGCATGGTTTTTAAAGCCTTCTGTACAAATGCCACAACAACAAAGCAGCTAATTGGGATTTTTGTTCACATTGTTATTAGTGTCACTCAAGGACGCCACCCAACCCCACAGACACTTATATTTCTTTTTTGTTTGTATTATTATTATAATTATATTAAAGCCTCTGAAGTGTGTCACCACCCATTCCATGATGTGTGTTCATTCCCTGCCATAAAACACAAACAAAACATTTATTTCCTCTTAATAAAAAGTAAACAGCTGAAAAGAATAAGGAAAATAAGCAGAATCTTTCTCCCAGGTATTGTTCTTTGTCCCCATGACCACCATCTTGGCTCCATCCCACCCCTGTTTGTCAGAGTCCAGGGACATAATGAGGCATGAATATTCATTCTGTCCTGACTACTTCCATCCCAGTGCAGCTTTGCCAAGGTTTAATTATCCAAACCACAAAGAATTGTTTCACTCCATGTATTTTTCATGAGTTTAGATTGAGAGTCTGCAGGAACACCAAGATCCTCTCTTAGTTTTGGATCCTTTAAAGGGCCTCCGCATTCACTGCAGGGGTTATTAGCAATCCAGAGGAGTACTAAAGGTCCTGCTAGCCAGCTCTGTCCTGTGATGTGTGTCTCTGAGCAAGTAGATTAAGAATACAAATGCTACGGGAAGGACTATCCCACAGGCTAGACGAAATGTATCATGGGAACCCTGCATGATGCCCACTATCAGAGCCAGTGCATATGGTTCTTATATTTGGCGATTAACAGAAATCTCTCCTAGGGTTTTGAGAATTTATCCATCTCAAAGGCTTATGATCTTCCTGGAAAAAGGCATTATTCTCAAAGTTATAAGAACTCCTCTGCTCTATTTCACATGTAGTTATGTGGCAAAGGAGCGAATGAAGCTAAGCAGGCATTGCCCAGTTCAGTCAAATCACAAAAGACAAGTAAAAATGAAAAACAAAGGCATATGAAATGAGCTCTTTTCCAATCTTCAATCAGTCTTTTGTTAGTACTGACTGAGCTGTAAATGCGTTTCGCTTCTCTTCCACATGACTACATGTGAATTAGAGCAGTGAATGAAGTGAAAGGAATAGTTCACCCATGTATATATATATATTAGGGCTGTCAAATGATTAAAATTTTTAATCAAATTAATCAGGATTTTCAGTGGATTAATCATGATTAATCACTATTTTCAACTACACCTGAATCATAACCATTTCTTTTTCTTAAATGCATACCAAAAGATAAATAACAGGACACAGATACATCATTTTCATAATATGTCTGTTCATTAACACAGCCAAATAATGGTGGTTTAATGGTGTTCTTGCAATGAGAACAATCTTTACCTTTACGCCGGTTTCACACTGCACGCGGAAGCAGCGCATATGCAGAGCAGAAGCAGCGCGCGCCAGTTGTGCTTTCATCACACTGGCAGAGTTTGTCGCTTGGAGCTGAACCGTGGCTTGCACTGCAGTACTACAAAATAGACTCTGCGCCGAAACTATCTTGCGCGGCGCTGCCTTGACCAAAGCATTCACAAAGCCGCTGTCAGCAAGACTCACTGTGACAGTTCTCTGCAGCATGTGAGCGACACAGTTCATGTGTTTATAGCGTGTAAGACGAATTGCAGCAACCATGTCGCGTGCACTTTCAGTTCCAATGGCTGTCGTTTTGCCCCCACTTAACGTTACGTGCAACAGACAGGAACTGTTCTTTACAAGCCTCCGCAAAATGACGCTCCTCAGTTTTTAAAATAGTCAGCTTAAAAGACTTCAGTACCCACGTGTCACTGATGCAAAGTGCAGTTACTCCGAGGTAATTGTCGTCCCACTTTCCTGACAAATAGTTAGTCACACTGTGCATGCATACATACATCTTCTTCCGCTTATCCGGGGCCAGGTCGCGGGGGCAGCAGTTTAAGCAGGGACACCCAGACTTCCGTCTCCGTAGACACTTCCTCCAGCTCTTCCGGGGGAACACCGAGGCGTTCCCAGGCCAGCCGAGAGACATAGTCCCTCCACCGTGTCCTAGGTCTTCCCCGGGGCCTCCTCCCGGTGGGACATGCCCGGAACACCTTCCCAGGGAGGAAAAAGGCATTATTCTCAGAGCTATAAGAGCTCCTCTGCTCTATTTCACATGTAGTTATGTGGCATGCGTGAAATGCTTTAAAAAATGTACATAATTAACAACAAAGAATAATTAACGTCGTTAACGCGTTATTTTTGACAGCCCTGTTATATATATATCAGATTAACAGAGCTAAATAATGGCCACTATGCAACCGCATTACCAAGCTTGGAAGAGCCAGGATAAATGTTTAAAAAACTCTATGTTGACTATGTTCGCCTGAAAGAAGACAGTCATATACACCTAGGATGGCTTGGGGGTAGCGTACTTTTCATTTTTGGGTGAACTATTCCTTTAAGGAGGCTTTGTGAGTCTCAAAAAGACATGAGATTAAAATAGTTAAATTTTGGGGTACTTTTATGAATTTAACCTAAACCATACATTTTAGCTTGTACTGTATATGTAAGAAATAAATGCAAATAAGGGGACGATCTTTTACAAAGCTTTTTTTTTTATATTTTAAATGATGATTTTTTTCTTCTTTACTTTATATATACATACACCATATGCGATATATACCAAATACCGCGTGAGGAAATACTAAACGAGTATTAAAAGACAATGCAAAATGTTTTCTTTTTTCTTTTCGTTGTTATATTTGGCAGTAGATATTTGCACTAACTGTACTATACATAGCGATAGATGCTTTTTAAGCTAATTCCAAATAGCACGGGATTCTATTCACACTAATTTTAGCTATTTTTTTTAGCAATACCTTAAACTTTGTTTTAAACTTTTCCCTTTTTTCCTTCGTTTAAATTCCTTTTGGATGTGATAAGAGATGTGAATGAGAAAGAGCTCGACAAAAGCAGAATTTGAACTTGGCGGGTTTTTTTTGTGTGTGTTTAATCATCAACGTCCACTGACAATTAGCGGCTTTTTTTTTTGTAATGCTGTTGTCATTATAAAAGTAATATTTTTCTTGTCTTGTCTTTTCCTGTTTTTTCTAAATATACATATTAATATATACGTTGTACATAATTATAAACTTTTCAAAATGTGATAAATGTAAACAGTCCTTTTTTTTATAAACGTAATAATTTATCTTATTGTATTTTATTTCATTATATTTTATATATAATATTTTTCAAAACTGAGGAATGTGGGTATTTTATTTTATTGCTCCTAATGCAAAAATCATGATATCTAAATTATGTACAGTATGTAATATGTAGTGTAATATGTTCTCTTGTATGCCTCAGGAAAATTCGCCGTCGCTCCCAGCACTGTGCGATGATACAACTCGGACCACCCTCACAAGCTCAGACTTTAACTTACGGGCCCTGCAGCCGGATCGCCGTGTGGACAGCATCTTTCGCTTCAGCAGCCCGGAGGAGCTGGATCGTTTCAACCAGGAGTCCAGAAACAGCAACCGCTACGGCGAGCTCTTCGGCCTCTACCCACCTGTTGATGAGGTGCAGCCTTGTCTTACGTACTTCAAGTACTGTTAAACAGTGTTCTTTACTGAATATTCTTAAACGGTTTGTTTTTCGTGAACACAACGATTCATTTGGAAGTTAAACATTGTCTTCAATATGCCCTTGACTGTGTACAGGAGGATGCAGTAGCGATTCGGCCCATTCCTGACTGTCCCAAGGAGCACTTTGGGCAGAGGATACTAGTGCGATGCCAGACCATCAAGTATTACTTTCTTACCATCCACTATTATTGGTTGTTTTCTCTGAACAATATTTCTTTAATATGATATATTGTTTTAAATTACCTGTTACATTTTTATACTTTGAGGTAGAAATGCTCTTCATAGCATATGCATGCAAGTTTGGTTTAGAGTTTGAAATATTGTTCTTCCTACCACAGATTTGAGATTGAAATTGAGCCTCTCTTTGCAACCATGGCCCTCTATGACCTGAAGGAGAAAAAGAAGGTCAGTTTTCTGATGCTCATCATAAAAGCTATGAAAAAAATCTCAAATATGTGGTATGATTTTTGTATTTTGACCCTTCTGCTTAAACCCACTTGCTTAAGCCGGGGAGACGTAATTAATAAATATTCTTCCTGTCAGTGTTCTTCCTGTTAGTCCTCCCACATTCCTCCACTTCAGTCTGAACAGAGATAGAGAGACTAATGAGAGACCTTTTCGTTGTCCACAGCTATAAACATCGCTTTGTCAGAGGTTAAATCAGCATCTGTATTTAATTTGTGTGTGTAGACAAAACAACAGTTTTATTACAAAGAAGTAGAAACGGGTCACTAAATTCAGTCTGAACTGTTCAGACCAAGGTCTATAAAACCAGTGAACATGAACCAGAGCTTGTCTTCACTACAAACTTAGGACTGACAGCGACTTTTAATGTGAGCTGTGTGTATTTCCAAATTAAATGGACAGACAGCAGATATATTTGGGAGGAATATCTTGAAGTATTTCATTAATCCTCTTTAGCTTTTACTGAAGAAGGTTAATGCAAGAGACGAACCAGATGATTCATGCTAAATAGGGACTTTTTTCCATGGCTTGGTGAAGAGAGTGTTTTGGATTGCAGGAATTACCCATTTCGCAATGTTAAGAAAGAAAAACAGGCATGAAGATGAGTTTTTGTCAGATTCAGTGGTGATTTAGTGGGGAACTGTGCTGTTTTTTGCATTATGATTGGTTCTCAGGCTCTGCCTGAGATTTGAGGAAGTGTTTTTGTTATTTGTGCATCACAATTTCCCTTCTGTTTTTTTAAAAGCATGGTAAAACCTTTAGCAGGCTGCTTGTTTCATGCTATCCATGCTAATCATTGTATTTTTTCCCGTCAGATTTCAGAGAACTTCCACTTTGACATGAACTCTGATCAGACGAAGGGTTTCCTGCGGGCTCACACTCCGTACACTGACCCCTCCACTTTGGCCAGATCTGCAATTTTCTCAATCTCCTACCCTTCTCCAGATATCTATCTGGTCGTTAAGGTAGTGTTAATTAATAGTGACTGTATATATCCTCCTGGTTTTCTGGTGTGTAAACAATTGACAAACGCATGTATAGGTCAGGCTGATTAATCTACAAGTATGTGGAAATTTTGATATTTCAAGTACATTTTTTTAATACTTTATTTTTTACGGTTACGCCTATAAGTTGCTTATTAGCATGCATATTACTAGAATATCAGTAAGCACAAAATTAATGCCTTATTCTACATCCCTAATCCTACCCAACACCTAAACTGAACTACCTTACTAAGAATTAATAAGCAGCAAAATAAGATTTCATTAAGTCATAGTTAATAGTTAACAAGTGCTACCTATTCTAAAGTGTTACCAAAATTGTCTGTACCTTTAGTATATAATTTTCAGTTTAGTACAGGGAACTCTCATTATTAACTAGTTGCTTATTAGTATGCCTATTATTAGCAAATTGGCTGTTTATTGTACTAACAAAGCACATATTCTCTATGACCATCCATAACTACCAATAGGAAGCATCAGAGTTTATTGAAGCAAATAGCAAAAATTGGACCTTAACATAAAGTGTGAACCAATTTTCTTTATTTTCAGTAAAGTTCATACATTTCATGTACATTATAATAAAACATTTTAGGGTCAGTAGAATTTGTTTATGTTTATAAAATATGTATTTTATGTATTTTTACAGTGAAATATTATTACAATTACAATTTATACAAATAGTATTACAATTTAAAATAATTAATTATTTTCCCCGTTATTTATTCCTGTTACCTGGCTATTACTCCAGTCTTCAGAGTCAAATGATCTTGTTTTGATGGTTAAGAGGCATTTTTTTTTATTATTGTCAATGTTTAGATGCTTATTATTTTAATGGGATCGGTGATACATTTTCAGATTTTTAAAATAAACTATTTTAAATTAACGAATAAATTATTATTTAAATTGATTAAATAAAAAGTTCAGAAGAACAACATTTATTTGTTGCATTATAATTATATAGCATTAGAAATGTATACGTTTATAACTTTTGATCAATTTAATGCTTTGTGTCTGAATGTCAGAACTGTTCCCTTTCTGACACTTATACTAACAGTAGTTATTTCCCATGATAATGCAGATGATGATGAATGTTGATTAACAATAGTGTCATTAATGGTTTGTTTGTGTTGAACGTGCAGATTGAGAAAGTTCTTCAGCAGGGAGAGATCGGGGATTGTGCTGAACCATACATGGTACTGAAGGAGAATGACGCTACTAAGGTAAATGCTGAACACTTCTCTTTCTCTTAAGTTGTTTATGTACATAACATTGCCAAATATGTATGTTGACACCAGATCTCATGATCAGATTTTGACATGCGTTATGACAGTACCCCAAAAGAGGGTCAAAAAATAAAAGAGAAATCTATTACGAACAATTCTTTTATGAACTTCTTTTTTCTCTGTATATCAGCACAGAGATAAGGTGGAGAAGCTGAGGAATCAGGCAGAGGGCTTTTGTCAAAGACTGGGCCGCTACAGGATGCCATTTGCCTTCGCCACGGTCAACATCATGAGTGCCATCAACTCCACACTGGAGCGGGAAACAAGTGACACAGACAGCATCAATGGTAAAATACTGAATACATGAACAAGGTTGTTCTGTTGATATAATGCATCACTTGCTAAAAAACATATAATATTCATAACAGTGTACAATTTTGATATTGGGACAGCCAGGAGTACTATGGAAAAGAAAGGATTGCCCAGACGTAACTCTGACAGATTCAGTGTGATGGAGGACAACTACGTCCTGTCTGGCTTCAAACCAGCTTTTACCTCGTGCACTTTCATCAAGCAGGTATTTGTTTGCACAATTCATAGCAAATAGCAAAAAAATGCAGATGGGACTTAGATTTCTAAATAGATTTCTGTTTCAAATAAACATTGTGCTTTTTTACTTTCTATAATATTTCTGTAAAAAAAAAAAATATATATATAATTTATTTATTTATTATTATTTTTAATATTATTTAATATTGTATATATATTTTTTTAAATCTTACTGACCCCAGAAAAAAAAGTTGTTGAAATGATTTGAGTTGTAGTTGGCCACCTTGAGTACATTATTCCATTCTTCACATTCTTCAGATTAATTGGCGCCTGCATTCTGCAGCTAGCTATATTATCACCCTGCGTTCTTACAATACCCTTCCTCTCAAATGAAGAATTATTCTGTTGTTCTCCATTAAATCTTCCAGATACATTTGATTTGAAAACAATTCATTTTTAAGTTGAGCTGGCTATTTATTGTGTGTGCTGGCAGGAAGGAGAGCGTCTGAGCGATGAGGACCTGTTCAAGTTCTTGGGCGACATCAAGAGGTCGTCCAGTCAGCGGCGTGTGAAGATCATACCTGGTTAGGAGATGCTCTAAAAACTCTTTAAGTGTAGGAGTTAATAGTAGTGATCTGGTGACTTTGGCTTGTAACTAATCTTGCAACATTTGTGTATGTGTTGTTTGAAAGGTTTTCTGAAACTGGAAGTTTCTCCAGTGCCGGAGACGGTTCCTGGGTGTCTGTCCCCAGAACTGATTCCAGTGAAGCCAGTTTCTGAGAAAACTCTACGGCCAGTTAAAGAAGTGCTGGAGTTCCCTTCTAGCGAAGTCTATGTGCCTCACAATATATATCGGTAATCCCTCTCTAGCTCTTTCACACACAAACATGTTGGTTTTTATGGTTCACAGGGACTCTCCATAAGCATAATGGTTTTTATGTTGTACAAACAGTATTTTTTATCTTCATATACACCAGCCCTACACCTAAACTTACCACAGGAAACCTTTTATATTTTCTGAAAAAATGTCCTCATAAATCACCTTCATGTCATTACAGAAATGTTTGTCCCCATAAGCTAAATAAAAATGCACGCACACACACATGCATTAGTATTCAGGCTGATATCTGCAGAAATGCCATGCAGTGATTAATCAGTAACCTTGAGAATATCTTACTTCTGAGTAAAAAGGTATGTCAGAATTTGGACAACAGAACTGTGGTTGATATAAGTCACTCATTTACTATGGACACAAATAGATGGAAAAACTGCGTGCTGAACCATGTTGCCAGGTATCATAAGAAAAACAAGCAATCAAATCAAATAAATCAAGCCTAAATAAGAAAATTGCCTTAACTATAACAACCTGTGATCAGAGCAGCATTGCTTCATTTATTTAATTAATTCTAGGATAAACTCACATTTAAATAACTGCTATATGGAAGTAAGCCGGAAAAAAAACAGAAGCAACTTTCCATATTTATGACAGTCTTTATGAAACATGGCAACACTGGTGCAACTAGTTTCTTCCTTGTTGTCAGTGTTGAACTGTAAGCTGTCTGCGCCATCTAGTGGCCAGTAAATGTTTTTACGCTCTATCATCGATTTGAAATGTATTCATTTAACTATGTTAAAACTATGTATTCAGATAACTTTAGTTTTATTTTATTTTATGTTGATTACGTTACAGGAATCTGCTGTATTTGTATCCTCTGAGGTTGAATCTTACTAACCGTTTGACTTCAGCCAGAAACATTACGGTTAAAATCCAGTTCATGAATGGTGAGGATCCTTGCTGTTCCATGCCTGTGAGTGCAAAACTATATTCATATTAATTTATGCATGTCAAAAATGTATTAACATATTCTAATATTCACCACAACATTATTAACAATGATAACAATGATCTATATTGGTTTATACTATGGTAATATAATATAAATCAGGTTAGCTGATAAGTATAAATTAAAGGTAGGCTAATGTGGTTAAAAAAGAAAAATATTTAAAATATTTTTAAAACTATACAATTTGTATTCAATTCAATTATTGTCATTCTACCCCTGTGCAATATGCTTACAAAGCTTTAAGGAAACTGATTTAATGATATCATGCAAACTATATTATAGTGAAATTGATTAACATAGTAATAGTAACTGTAGCTGTACTGTATGATTTCAAGTTAATTGTGAATTAATGACAAAATCATAAGGTAGAATTTCTTCATTGTTTGTTATTACTGTAGAGTAGATGTTCTCATTTATGTATTTTTGCCCCAAAACAAATATTGACCTCTCTGCACGGTCCACAAAAAGGTAATCTTTGGAAAATCAAGTGGCTCTGAGTTTCTTCGAGAGATCTACACTCCAATCACATACCACAACCGGTAATCATGGGATTTTAGTGATCAATATATCAAGCAAAAATGTAACAGTGGGTTGACAGATCTTTCCGTCTCTTCCACAGGTCTCCTGATTTCTATGATGAGATAAAGATCCATCTTCCAGCCCGTTTAACTGAGAAACATCACTTACTGTTCACCTTTTACCATATCAGCTGCCAGCAGAAACAGAACCAGACTGGGAATATGGAGACTCTCATTGGATATTCAGTGAGTGACTGTACAGATTGTGTGCCTTTGTGCTGTTCAAATATTCAAGATTTATTTATTTTTTTTTAAATAAAATGCATGCTTTTAAACAGCAATGATGCCATAAAATGATGGAAAAAGTGACTAATTACCTGTATAATGTCCACAAAAATATTAAGCAGCACAACTATTTCCAACTGTAATGATTACTGAAAATTCAGCTTTGCCATCACAGGAATAAATAACTAATAAGATCAGGATTTAGAGTCACACTCAAAAGTGAAGTGGAAAACACACTACAGGCTGATCCAACTTTGATGTGATGTCCTTAAAACAAGTAAGGACAGCCTCCACGTGCCTGTATGACCTCCCTACAACGCCTGGGCTTGCTCCTGATGAGGTGGTGGATGTTCTCCTGAGGGATCTCCTCCTAGACCTGGACTAAAGCATCCACCAATTCCTGGACAGTCTGTGGTGCAACGTGGTGTTGGTGGATAGAGCGAGACATGATGTCCCAGATGTGCTCAATTGGATTCAGGTCTGGGGAACAGGCGGGCCAGTCCATAGCATCAATGCTTTCGTCTTGCAGGAACTGCTGACACACTCCAGCCACATCAGGTCTAGCACTGTCTTGCATTAGGAGGAACCCTATCAAGGCCAACCGCACCGGCATTTGGTCTCTCAAGGGGTCTGAGGATCTCATCTCGGTACCTAATGGTAGTCAGGCAACCTCCACCAGGTGAGCACATGGGGGGCTGTGCGGCCCTCCAAATAAATGACACCCCACACAATTACTGACCCACTGCCAAAACAGTCATGCTGGAGGATGTTGCAGGCAGCCGAACGTTCTCCACGGTGTCTCCAGACTCTCTCACATGTGCTCAATGTGGACCTGCTTTCATCTGTGAAGAGCACAGGGCGCCAGTGGCGAATTTGCCAATCTTGGTGTTCTCTGGCAAATACCAAACGTCCTGCATAGTGTTGGTCTGTAAGTAAAACCCTCACCTGTGGACATCGGGCCTTCATACCACCCTCATGGAGTCTGTTTCTGACCGTTTGAGCAGACACATGCACATTTATGGCCTGCTGGAGGTCATTTTGCAGTGTTCCTCCTTGCACAAAGGAGGAGTTAGCGGTCTTGCGGCTTGGTTGTTGCCCTCCCAAGGCCTCCTTCTGCTTTGCTGACAGACACATTAAACCTTCTTGCCACAGCTTACGTTGATGTGCCATCCTGGATGAGCTGCACTACCTGAGCCACTTGTGTGGGTTGTAGACTCCGTCTCATGCTACTACTACTACATTTAAAGCACCGCCAGCATTCAAAAGTGACTAAAACATCAGCCAGAAAGCATAGGAACTGAGTAGTGATCTGTGGTCACCACCTGCATATACCCAGGTTTTTAATGATAGTGTTAGGTCGAACCAAGACTAAATCAATGTTAACATTGTCGCCACAGAAATGAGTGTCATGACTTCACTATTTTCCCTGCAGTGGTTGCCCATGCTGAACAATGAGAGGCTGCAGACTGGGCAGCAGTGTCTGCCAATCGTTCTGGACAAACTTCCTATGAACTATTCCCTGCATTCCCCAGAGGTACAGTCCGCCATATCACATCATTTAATTTCCAAACCTTGCATTGATGTCTCGTTTGGGCACATAGTCAATGATTATTCTGTGGCTTTGCGTATTCATTTGTTTGAAAGCAGTGTATATTCTGTAACTTTTGCTCTTTTTTTTATATGCCTTCAGAAATTGCCAGCTCAGGTTCCTCCTGTTAAGTGGTTGGAGAATCATAAGGGACTATTCAACCTTGAGCTACAAGCTATGTCCTCAGTTCAAACACAGGTGTGAATCACTCTCAGAGCTCCCTTCCCAGATGAAAAGACCAGCTTGTGTTGTTTTTTGAATGCTGGTGTGCCAATGCTTCCAGCATCGCTTCTTAACTAGGTTGACTAGCAATTCTGCATGGTCAATCAGTGTCATGTGAAAGACCTTTCTGGTTGACCAAAATAAATTAGACTTTCTTTCTTAGCAGGATTTAAGCATTTAAATTACATTTAAAAGAATAGGGGTTACAAGTTTCTTTTTTATTTTTAAATAAAAAAAATAAAACGAGTAGATAGAATAGACAAAAAATATAGAATGCTAGTGTTAGAGCCTTTTTTTTATTTTTAAAGAATACAAGCAGATAAAAGAGATTTAGAGTTCGAGTGTTAAATGAAAAATTTGTTTAAGTCTTAAAATATTAACTAGTGTAAAAAACACAAATTAAAATGACCAACCGCATATGACAGGAATAAAGTATGTATTGAATTATTATATAAAAAGAACAAAAGCAGAAGCACAAAATCATCAAAAGCTCAAAAACTAAACTAAAATGAAAATAAAGACTGGGAACAGAAAAATAAATATATTATTAAATATAAAGCATTGAGAGAATATTAAATATGTTAAAAAATATTAATAAATATTTGAATTATATGTACATTTCTTTGTTTTTTTATTATGTTTAATATGTACGTCCTCAGTATTTTGTTTTTATTAAGAACGTGAATAGTTTTAACTTTATATTATATTACATTTTATCTAACACTTATCATAAAGTAAATTAAATCACAGTTTCTGTAGCTGACATTTTAAATAATATTTTTCAGTAAACATATATGTCAGAATAACAACTCTTTTTATTCAATCACAGGACATTCACCTGGAGCGTTTCTTTACTCTGTGTCACGCTCTGGAGGGCAAGACCCTATTTCCTATTCGAGTACGAGAAGAGAAGATTTCCGAAAACATGTTTGAGCACGAGCTGAAGCTCAGCATCATCTCGCTGTCGTCCTCCGGCCTGGAGCCGCTGGTGCTGTTTCTCCATCAGGTCCTCGACAAGCTCTTCCGTCTCATCATGCAGCCCATGGTCATCGCTGGACAGACTGGTGGGTTCCAGACAGGAAGTGCTTTAGCTTTTGTATTAGAAAAAAAAAGTCGAATCTAATTCTAACCTTAATCTTGCTTTGTGCAGCAAATCTTGCCCAGATTGCATTTGAGTCCGTGGTGTCAGTTGTCAACAGCCTTCATAACAGTCAGGAGTTGGGAAAGGACCATCAGGGCAGGAACTGTCTCCTAGCAACGTACCTGTACTTCGTGTTCCGGTTGCCAGATACACAACATGAAATCCACACCACAGGTACAGTAGGCCTGTGACATCATTCTAAACACCAATGATGTAATTCTTCACCAATCCAAAACAGCAAGAGTTTTTAGTGGCTTTGGGACTTACTCTGTTGTTGTCTGTCACTGAGCTGAGGCTTATGTTCCCCAGGCACAGGAGGTCTGATGGCTCACCCAGAGAGCCGATACAGCACTCTGACTCGCACCACAGCCAACACGGTCGGCTTCATGCTGCTTCAGTCACGCATTCGTTCCAGCAGCAACCCTGATATACCAGCACCGCAGAGTCTAGAGGACGCAGAGGTCAATAACATTCTAGGAAAGGTACAGATACAATTTAGTGAAACTGTATTTACTTTATTAAACAGTGGAGATTTATGTTGTTATGTTATGTATTTAATTTTATAGGTAAAATGATGAAGATGTCGAAGATCTTGTTGAAGAATAACATTTAACTTTTTTTAACCTTGCGAAGCAGTGAAAAAGTATAGGCAGTACTACGACATTTTTTACTGCTATTATATATTTTACTGCATAAATTTTGTAAAATTTGTCATATTTGAAAAGAGTAATATTAAGCATTTTTATTATTGTTTATATATTTAAGTATTTATTAATAATTTAGTCATTTCATTTTTTTATGTTTATATTTTTATTTATTTATAGTAAATTTTGTACTTCAGCTTGCAATTATTTTCAGTTTTCGGTTTTTCCATTTAAAATGTATGAAATTTATTTTAGCTTTTTTAAGCAATTAATCAATACACAAATGCAATATCATACTCAGTGTTTTTCTAGGTGTTTAGCATATATAAAGATTAATATTAATTCTTACTATTTCTATACTATTATAGTATTTATTAATGATTAAATAAATGTGTTTATTATAAAATTCTAACTCTATATTTATATTATATATATATATATATATATAACAGATTTGTATTTATTTAAAGAGAAATATTATTATTTTTTATTTTTATAAAAAATATTTGTAATAGTTTTAATGAACTATAACAACACAATTCCTTAAATGAAAATGTAAATTACAAATATAAATGTGCATGTGTATGTGTATTAGTTCTATTTGGAATGGTGCACAGTCTTTTCTCATACACTCACTTGGCAATTTTTCTTATTGTTTCCACATTTTTGGTTTCCACCAGGGTTTGAATCTTCCTGGCAGTCGAATTTCAACAGCTGGAAACGTCTCCAATACCTCACAAAGCTCCAGCACACGGCCCTCAAACAGAAAGGTTGACTTACCACTTCATTACCAAAGATGTCTGTCATTTCAGCAGAGCTTGTGTATCCTAATAAGCAAATCCATCTGTCTTTGTAGTTGTTTCACGAGGAGCTGGCTCTTCAGATGGTGGTCAGCACTGGAGTCTGCAGAGAGAACGTCTACAAATACGCCTGGTTCTTCTTTGAACTTCTTGTAAGAGGTTTTGGTTGCGATTAAACAGAAACTGGGCAAACCAACTTGAATTTCTTTTTAATTTTCACTGTCCATACGTACACACTCCAGGTGAAAAGCATGAGCCAGCATGTGTCTCAGCTGGACAAGAAGGCCGTCTCTCGTAGGAACCGGTTTTCGGATCGTTTCAAAGATGACATCACCACGATCGTCAACGTGGTGACTGCTGAGATTGGAAACATTTTAGTTAAACAACAAAAGGTGATTGAATCCATCTGAACTGATCATAATCTAATCCAAGAACTCTTTGGTAACTCAGTAAACATGGAGCACATGAGACAAACAAGAGGTTTGATCTTCTGGAGGAATGTTTTTGTCTGTGCTAATGAGTAGAGATGTGTGTTTATTTGTCTTCAGGAGCTGGAGCAGGCAGAGAAGGTTAACATCAGCCTGGCATTCTTCCTGTATGACCTGATGTCTCTGATGGACCGAGGCTTTGTGTTTCAGCTGGTGAAGAATTACTGCAACCAGGTACTGGTGCTAATCCATTTACAATTGATTTTCTTAATAGAAAGAAATCATTCATAGCTAATCGGTTCAGTGAACATCACAAGCTTGCCCAGAATTATACTGTCAGGCATGAATTTTGAAGAAAAGCAGAGTAATATTTTAGTGAGAATGCAGAAAATAATTTGGATAAAATAAATGAATAAATAAAACTATATATTTTATTATATATTATTATTTTTTATTTTTTAATTGATATTTGCACAAGAGAAATATTAACAATTATTCCATGACTATGAATGTCTCTTATGATATTCTTAAATTGGCGTATTTTCACATAGCTAGACTCCTTCCTGGACCACTATTTAATATTTTTGGACTAGTATATTATTTAAAAAAAAACATAAAAACACACACACATACAGTGTTTTTCAAAAGACTTTTCAAGGCTGTATTTACTGAATCAAAAACATTCAAGAAATCTAATATTAGCTTCATATTGTAATATAATTTAAAATATAATTTCTGTATGTGACGCAGTGCTGAATTTTCAGCATCATTAATCCATTTGTCAGTATTACATGGTCCTTCAGACATCATTCTAATATGCTGATTTTTTTTTCAGTGTTGACACTTTTGTGCTGCTTAATAATCACTTTTTATTTGACACATGCTTGCTGAATAAAACTATTAATGTCTTTAAAAAGAAAAGCTTGCTTGAGCACCACTTATAATTTTTTTTACTATTAATATTTAACTAATTAACTGTATTTTTAAATTTATCTTAAATAATAATAATAGCTTGCACCTCCTGCATAAGTGCCAATAAAAATGACTAAATCCTCTCCCTCTCTCTTTTTGTCTACTGCTGTCTCAGATGGCAGCAAAGAGTGTGAACATGTCGACTTTGATCAGTATGAGGTTGGAGTTTTTGCGGGTCCTGTGCAGTCATGAGCACTACCTCAACCTGAGCCTGTTCTTCAGCAGCCCTGCCTCCGCCCCCGTCTCTCCGTCACCCTCCACCTCCTCACAGGTCAGTGAAGAAACATCATCTGCTGTGTTGTGTCTGTAATGCCTCGTCTAACACTTAAAGCTGTTGAAAACAATAAATGTTGCGTTAAACTCTCGTCTCTGTCACCAGACCTCCAGCTCGTACAGTTTTCAGGACAATAAGATCGCAGCCATGTTTGATCTGTCACATGACTTTAAACAGCGGCATTACTTGACCGGACTGCTGCTGACCGAACTCAGCACTGCGCTGGACATAGAGTCAGAGGGGTCAGTCACAATTAAAATGTGCCACTAAAGCGTTCAGTGAATTTTTTAATTAATGCATGTTTTATCAATTAATGTGTGTATACACAGGGGGAAAGTACAACAAAAGGCCATCAATGCCACGTACAGCTTATTGTGCGCTCACGATCTGGACCAGCGCTGCTTGAGGCCAGAGGTCAAGGCTAAGATTGCAGCTCTCTACCTCCCTCTAGTGGGCATCATCATTGACTCCATTAATTACCTTGACTTCACAGGTACAAGTCACATTGAATCTCAGATGGACTAGATAGTTGTTTTTAGCCAAAAGGGCTGAAGTGCTGGATTATGGCTCTCTGGTGGTGCATGATGGTAGTTTCTAATAGATAATGCTATTCAGATCTGTGGTTTAAATGTGTCAGTGAGTGTATGTTGTTTTCACAGTATCTGAGTCACGTGGTAAAGGCAAATCCGGTGGGCCTGAAGAAGATCCTGACAATGTCACCCCCATCAATCAATCTGTTGCAATGGCAATCGCTGGAAATCCTTTCAACACTTTAGCAAGAAATGCACTAGCCTCTATGACCTCTGTGGTATGAATAGTTTTTACGTTTTAAATCTTAATAAAAATATGATATTGTATTATATGTGACCAGAAAACCAGTCATAAGTGTCAATTTTTCGATTTGCTATTTTAAAATAGCTTTATCTTTATTTCTTTAAATGATTTGAATTTCAATTATAGTTTTAGTGGTTTTACTTATAAGAAATGTTGTTTTTGCTACTGAATAAAAAAAAATAGTTTCAGTTAAAAACCTATTTTTTTGTAAGTTAATGTCCACTTTAATTTAATAACAAAGAGTAATTTAATCGTTTCAGTTTTTGTTTTTGTTAATACAATCACTGTGAGTTATATGAGAGAATAGAGTTTAGCATACAAAATATTTGACCATAATTGACCAATGATAATCAGGTTTTCCGGAGATCCTCGAAATATGTGTGTATATTTATCTCACATATTCCAAAGAAACCTTAATTCTCATTTGAATATTCTTTGACAATGTCTTTTCCTTTGTCCAGACGGGAAAAACTAGCAACTTGTTGACAGCAGAGACCAGTCGCAATCTGCTCATGTGTTTCCTGTGGATTATCAAGAACGCAGATCAGAATCTGATCCAGCGCTGGACTGTGGACATGCCTTCATCTCAGCTGAGCCGTCTGCTGGAGCTCCTCGCCATCTGCATCTCCTGCTTTGAGTACAGGGTAAAAACACATCAGTCACTGCAGCATCACTCCGTGACCTTCAAGAAGTGCTTAGTCACAGCGGCAGGATGTACTTTGATTTTGACGGGAAGACGTCTTCTGGATGTCATTAGAACATTTTCATGTGGTGTATTGTGTGTGTGTGTGCAGGGGAAGCAGAGTTCTGATAAGGTGAGCACACAGGCCCTGCAGAAGTCTCAGCAGGCTAAGGCGCGTCTGGAGGAGGCTCTGCTGGGAGGAATCGGAGCCAGAGGAGAAATGATGAAAAGGGTGGGAGGTGAGCTGCATCTCATGTTTTACTTCCTATCTTAGCCTTTAAAGGAATTGTTCACCCGAAAATGGAAATTCTGTCATCATTAACTCACTTTTATGTGACTTTCTTCCATAGAATACAAGATTATAAGAGATTCTTTCATTTGATTGAAAAAAAATCTAATCAGAAATCACATTAAAACCTGTATTTATTCTAATACATTAATTATAGTAAATAATGTGTGTGTGATTTCATGAGACTTAAACAAAACAAAAAAATCACATTAAAAACTGCATTTATTCTAATATATTAGTTTAAATAAATGTGTGTGTGTGTGTGTATAAACATACATATATGAAATATGTATGTATGTGTTTTTTATTACCTAAAAATAAACAAATCACATTAAAAAGTGTATTTATTCTAAAATATTAGTTTACATATATATATATATATATACGCTAGCATTCAAAAATTTGGGATCAGTTTCTTCTGCTCATCAAGGCTGCATTTTAATAAATTAAAAATCCATAATAATAAATCAGCATATTAGAATGATTTCTGAAAGGATCATGTGACACTGAAGACTGGAGTAATGATGCTTTGTATCACAAGAATAAATTCGATTTTTAAATAGATTCACACAGAAAAGTTATTTTAAAAATTGAAAATAATATTGAAAAATTGAAATAATATTTCACAATATTACAGTTTTTTTCTGTATTTTTAATCTGATAAATGCAGCCTTGATGAGCAGAAGAAACATATTTAAAAACCATAAAAGATCTTACTGATCTTACTGTAGGTATATGCTGTAAATTAATGAGACTTCAACATAAAAAAAAATGTTATGCAATTTTTACACAATAAAAACTGTATTTATTGCAATATAGTAGTTTAAATAAACGTTGTGTGTGTATGTATATATATATATATATATATGTATGTATGTGTTTTTTGCTTGAGAACTAAACATAAAAAAATCATCAAAAACTGTATTAATTGAATATATTAGTTTGTATATATAATGTATATAACGTGTGTTTATATCTATCTAGTAGAATTAGTTCTGTGTTATTTTACTAGTGGGAGCTTTTTTTTAAAAGTAACCAGCTTTAAAGGGATTGTCAGTGTAAGTGATCCACTGGCTAATTATTTATGCATATATATATATATCTTTAAATTTACATATTTTTAAAACAAAACATGATAACATTGATTGAGAAAAAGCGATATTTATTTAGATGTTTTTTTGCTGCCAATCTGTGCAAGAAAGTCACAATACTGTTATTATTATATGTTACAGGATGTTTGAAACAAGTTACCTTTGTTCAATACAAAATAGAGTAAATCATACACGGATTAATAAATTATGACATAACTATTCCTTTAACTGTAGAGGGGACAGTTACTGTCGGCGCAATGAATAATATATTTTTTTGTTTTCCACAATGCACTAAAATAATTTTTTTTTTCTCGTAAAATGCTGTCTAATTTTACATGTTTACAGTCCGCAGACTTCCTTTGTTTAGATATTTTCTAAATATGTCCCGTCTTGGTGTGTTGGCTGTGTGTTGTGCAAGGTAACGACCGGATGCTGGGTCAGAGAGAGAACCTACGCTGGAGGAAAGACCTTACACAGTGGCGCCAGACAAACGACAGGCAGGACAAGTGAGCGTAAAATAGTACCATCATTTCACGGTTCACATCCATTTAACCTGTGGCACTTCTCATTTATAGTTGGTTGTAGTTCTCCGCGGCCCTACTCTACTGCTCAAATTAGGCTTTTTTTTTTGTTTTGCTTAATGTCTTGTTATTGTTGTTTCCCCAGATCCAAAGCAGAGCTGGATCAGGAGGCCATAATCAGTGGTAACCTGGCAACCGAGACCAACCTCATAGTCCTGGACCTGCTGGAGATGATTGTTCAGGTAGCAGAGAACTCTTACAGTGGAACAAAAAAAATATTTCAAAGTTGTAGTGTGTAATAATGCTTTTGCTTTGTGTTCTGCTTCCAGGCAGTTCCTCTGGCGGACTGTAAGGATAATGTGGTTGGTGGAGTGTTGAAGGTTCTGCTGCACTCTCTCACTTGTAATCAGAGCACCACCTTCCTGTCACACTGTTTCAGCACTCTACGGGCTCTCGTAGTTAAGGTACTGACCTTTTGTGTGCCGTGTATATTCGTTTCGGCTGACAGTACACAAAAACGGGCTGAAATTGAATTTGTCTTTACTTATAACCATACAACAGCGTTTATTATGGTTTATTTTAGTGTTACTCAATCTAAATCTTATAGCTGTAGGCTACAGGGGGTTTGGTTGTCTAGATGGTCAATTTCTGGGTCATAATTGGATTCTGTCAGAAAGGAAACATCTGAATACCGAGGCGAAGAAAACTTCAAAAATCAACCCTCCAGCGAATATGCTAAAATAATAATTAAATATGTGTCTCTATATTTAGAAGTAAATGGTAAAGACAATAAACACTATAGATATCGGGGGCAGACATACACCTTCTGACCAATCTGATTTAGTCTAATCCGGTATATATTTTTAAATAAGCGATTTGTAGATTTTGTACATACAATAATCACTGTATCATTTTACTATGTAATAATCATACAGTCATTTATTAAATGAAAAGAAAAAGAAAAAAGGTCTCTCTACTGAATGCTTAAGTTATTAAACTGGTTCAAATAATCATATGTTCAAAAGTATGGGGTTAGTAAGATATCATTTATTTATTTTTTTAAAGTTAATACATTAAACTGCTTAAAAGTGATGGTAAAGACATTAACAGTTTTGAAAAAGATTTATATTTCAAATAAACACCCTTCTTTTGAACTTTCTATTCATCAAAGAATCCTGAAAAAATAGCCACAGCCATATTAAACTTTTTTCGAAACATTACTAATAAGAGATGTTTCTTGAATAATAAAATCGGTACATTAGAATGAATTGTGAAGGATCATGTGACACTGAAGACCGGAGTTATGACTTTACCAGTGAGCTTTACATAACGTAATATTTACAGCGTTACTCCTTTACAAAATTATTCTAGAGAGATATTTAACAAAGAATGAAAGCTGCACAAACCAAGCCCAATTTCCCCTTGTAATACTGAATAAATGACTGATCCAACAATATGTATCTTTTCAGTTTGGCGACCTGTTGTTTGAGGAGGAGGCCGAGCAGTGTGCTGACCTGTGTCAGAAGGTTCTTCATTACTGCAGCAGCTGTGTTGACGGCAACAGAAGTCAGGCTTGTGCTACACTCTACCTGATCATGAGATACAGCTACAGCTCCGCGAGTGTAAGACGCCAAATAACTGATCAATCAACACCTCAGTTGTTAAACGAATGAAAAAATCTTCCGCCTGACTGTCTTTCCTGCGATAACACGATGCAGACGTAACATTGACCATGCCCTCTATAATGTTATTCTTCTCTTGGTCTGTCTGTTGTCTGATAACATGAGCCTGTCGCTGCTCGCCGGCCTTCCCTCTGTGTGCACCAGCCCAATGGCTGGAGTTTTTCCTCTGTTTACTCAATATCTCACCTCCCCTACCAGATGGCCGTGTTGTTTGCCATCTCATTCATCTTTAATGGGCAAAGGATGGATTTCTCTCCCTGTCTGTCTGTTTGTTTGCTTGTTTGGTTTGTAAAAGGCTCCAGCAGTCAGTTCTGTCGTTAGTGTAACCTTGAATAAGTCATGTTGATTTTTTTTTTTTTTTAGCGGCAGACCGTCTTTTAGCCCTCTGCGCTTTGTGTTTTTATGTCTCCCAAGGCCGTTTCTCACATTAGATTAAACGGGGAAAACAGTGAAGTCGGGTTTCCACACAAATTCAGAATTAATCTTCTCAGCGGTGTCGATGTCGAGCTGTTCTTCACGGCGAAACTGACCTAGATGCGAGATTGGCGACGTCCAGAGATGCTTCTCACATACGCTCAATTTAACATAATGGTGCCATTGAAATGATCCATTGGCAATTATAGAGGGGTTAATGGGGAATCATTTTGCAGTTTCCTGATGCTAAGCAAGATGGATGGAGCATTTTCAGCCTCTGGCTCAAGCCTCCCTTGGAATCAATGATCTGAATCTATGACAGCAATGGCCGACCGCTCCTGACAGTGTGGCGTTTCTTTTCACAGCCTAACACCTGTATTTGACGATAGACGATAATAGATAGGAGGGGACGCACAACTAGTAAAATTGGATCGCATACTTTTGAGAATCCAACGTTTAACTGATCTTAATAAATGCTTGTTGTCACTCATGTAAACACGACAGTTTTTTCCCCGTAATTACACGTCTGTGCTTTGTTTCCCGGTGGACCGAAAATAAACGTAACACTCGCGTCCCCCCGAAATCCGATAGAATTCAACCAATCATTTGATGACTTCGACATTCCTGAAGGTTTTCCAGTTAAGTGTACCATATGCATCAGACGTTTAGCCAACGCTCCGTGGGCGTGACGTCTGAGGCTGAGACTAGATCCCATTTAGCACTTCAAATGGCGTAATCAAGTCAGCCTTCGTAGTCTAATCTTTCCTCTCTAAAAGCCGTTAAGCACACAATCCTTTACTTTCGTCTTTTCATCTGGATTTCATGGAACAAATAAATGGGAAAAATACTTCTAGAACCAAGACGACAAAAAAGTGTCCACTTGCTTGCATGGGACCCAAATACATGTTCTGAACCTAGTCCAAAAACAACAACAAAAAACATTTAAAATTCTCCAGTGAATCTTTCTACATTTTGAATGTCAATGAAAAACAGGTGAAGCTAAACCAGAAAAATCTTGACACCTTGTTTTTTTTGTCCTTGCAGAATTTCTCCAGAGTCAAGATGCAGGTGACGATGTCTTTAGCCTCACTAGTCGGGAAATCTTCAGACATCCATGAGGAGTACCTGCGCCGCTCCTTCAGAACTATCCTAGCGTACGCAGAGGAAGACACAGAAATGCAGTCTACACAGCTGCCTTCACAGGTTAAACTTTGGCCAGACTATTAGACGTCTACAGTAGTTCAGTCAATAAGAATACTTACCCTGTTTCAATGAATGACCTCCCCAGGTGGATGAGCTCTTGAGGAATCTAAACAGTATCCTCTCAGATACAGTCAAGATGAAGGAGTACCAGAAAGATCCTGAGATGCTCATGGACCTCATGTATAGGTAACACACATATTCTCCTGTAGCTAAAACGGAGTCCTCATCTGCGTTTTGGATCCCAGGCCTGTGGTTTTCTTCTCTGCTTCCTATTTTCGCTGTGGCTTCTTCTGTTTGTCTACTGTTTTTGGACTTACCATGGTAACCGAGGGGCACATTTGAGCCCTGCAGTGTGCCTCACATGTGTAATAACTTGAGCGAATGTGCCAGTCCACATATGCTTTGATATTAGAAACACAATTTTATTTATTTCCTCTGAGCATTAACCTACGGTTTGCTTTGGCTCCAGGATCGCAAAGGGCTACCAGACATCTCCAGACCTACGTCTAACCTGGCTCCAGAACATGGCAGAGAAGCACAACGGCAGGAAGTGCTTTACAGAGTCAGCCATGTGTCTAGTTCATGCCGCGGCCCTGGTGGCTGAATATCTCAGCATGCTGGAGGATCACAAATACTTGCCTGTGGGCAGCGTCACCTTTCAAGTGAGTTATTATCATGGCTAGGAAACGCTTGAATCTGCTCCCTTTCCGAAAAACAACAGTAGGCGTGAATTATGTCTCGGCTGCTCTTCGAACCCTCACACGCGGTTCGGTGGAAATGAGATCCTTGTCCGACTGTGGTAAATAATTGTCTCCCCCCACCAGAACATCTCCCCTAACGTGCTGGAGGAGTCTGCAGTCTCAGACGACATATTGTCTCCAGACGAGGACGGGGTTTGCTCAGGACGCTACTTCACGGAAAATGGCCTAGTTGGGCTTCTGGAACAGGCTGCTGAGCTATTCAGCAATGTGAGTTATCCGTGGAGCAAAGCGCCAAGGGCATTCAAAATAGCAACATCCCATCTTTTTTAATGCTACTTCCCATTTTTCTTTAGTATAATACTGCTTATTTAATTATATTTGAATATGTTTAATTATAAGAATAATTAAAGATTTCAAGAAATAATAATGATTACTATTATAATATTGAATAATATAATATTTTAAAAATCGAATTTAATCGTAAACATTTTATTTTTAATATGTATACTAATAATAATTGTTCAAACATTATTGATTTAATTTATTTATCTATTTAAAAGCATTAAAATACATGTTATGTATCTATAGAGTGTATGTATGTATGTTCATTCTCGTCTGTGGCATGAACCAGAGTGCTGCCTATATTTAACTTTTTGTATTTATTTTTGAAGAAATTGTGATAGATTAAAATGTATTTTCAGTATTCAAGTATAAGGCATATGTGTTCTTGTTAAATGCACTGTGGCTACTTCAGACGTTTCTGTGATAAATTTCAGTTACCCTATAGTGGATCAATCTGATTAAAATCATATCTATATTAGCTCCACGG
>JAUMHG010000045.1:9572464-9604084 GCA_032359395.1 Enteromius anoplus | reverse complement strand
ATAGTGCTGTCAAACGATTAATAGCATCCAAAATAGTTTTTGTTTACATATTATACAGTATGTGTGTATACTGTGGATATTTATGTATGTATTTAAGAAAAATATATTTATATATAATGTAAAATAAAAGAATATAAATGTAAATACAGATAAAAATTTTCAAAATATATAATGTATGTGTTGAAATTTACATAAACATAATATATATAAATATATATATAAAATAGAAAATGTATTACTGTTCATTACTTCTTACCATTGTTCACTTCCAGGGTGGGTTGTTTGAGGCAGTTAATGAGGTGTACAAGGTAATCGTGCCTATACTGGAGGCCCACAGAGATTTCCGGAAGCTCGCTTCCACACATGACAAGCTCCAAAGGGCTTTTGAGAACATCATTCAAAAGGTAAAGCATACAAATGACATGTCCTCCTACATGACTTTGCCAGGCAGGAAGAGGCTGTCTAGTGCGATCGTGATCTATATGTGTGTGGGCAGCTGGACAGAAATAGGGAAGTTAATGTGCTGTGACATGCTTTACTTCATATAAAATGATTTTAAACTGCATTTTGCTATTTTTTAAATGGCTGTTATACATTACGTTTTATGAGCACTGATTGAGGAGCGTTAATTGAGACAGTATGTCATTTTAACAAGTTGTTCGCCACACCACAAGAAAATAAGGTAGTGTACTGAAAAAAATGGTAGCTGCTAACACTTTGGGTTAAACATAACAGAAAGACTGAAATCCTCTAATGAACTTCGTTTACAACTTCAAAAAATAGTTTTTACTCTGTGAAGTCGGTAGATCCAACATAGTTTAAAAACATACATAAAATACGAAATGACTTTCGTATTAATTTGAACCTGAAGTCATGCGTCATTATGTAGCAAGCACTATCTTTTAACTAAATGTTTATTTTTACTTTTTCAGGGTCACAAGAGGATGTTTGGAACCTACTTCCGCGTGGGATTTTATGGCTCTAAATTTGGAGACCTGGATGAGCAAGAATTTATCTACAAAGAGCCAGGAATTACCCATTTACCGGAGATATCCCACCGGCTCGAGGTGAAATTTCTCTGGAAGCCTGTGAAGTTTTGAACTGCATTTGAGACGAAGATGAATTTAAAGTTTATAGGTTTTTCTTAAGGTTTCAGTTAGAGGTTTTGATGCTCTGATAATTATACGTGACGCATTTGTCCTCTAATTTTCAGAACTTTTACAGTCAGTGTTTTGGAGATCATTTGGAAATGATTAAAGATTCCACACCAGTAGACAGAAAGAAGCTGAATCCCAACAAGGTACTTTTCATCAAGTGTCGTGCCAATGTAAACACAATTACAATCAAAAGCTTTCTTCTATTTGACCCGTGCGACCCCCTCATTAGCTTGAAAGGCCTCTACGGTAAAATCTCAAATGCCTCAAAAAATGCTAAAGTTACCCTCAGCGATTGATGTTTGCTTGAAGAGTAAGTGTTCTAAAGGTAGTGTGCTGATTTTAATATTTCACATCAGGCGTACATACAGATTACCTTTGTGGAGCCTTACTTTGACGACTATGAGATGAAAGACCGCCTCACCAACTTTGAGAAGAACTTCAACCTTCGCCGCTTCATGTACACTACGCCGTTCACAAAGAGTGGGCGGCCCCGAGGGGAACTCAACGAGCAATACAAGCGGAAAACCATCCTAACCACCATGCATGCCTTCCCCTACATCAAGACACGGATCAACGTCATTCAGAAGGAGGAGGTAATGACAATCCAGAGGAAACAGTCTGCTTCATCTGCAGTGGTAGTTTGATAAAAGCATCTAAATAACTACTTGCTCAATCGCCTGTTTTCAGTTTGACCTCACGCCCATCGAGGTGGCCATTGAGGACATGCAGAAGAAGACTAGAGAGCTGGCTGAAGCCACGCACAGAGAGAAGCCAGATGCTGTGATGCTGCAGATGGTTCTGCAGGGATCTGTCACAGCCACCGTCAATCAGGTCTGAAGCTTAATGCACACTCACACCCTTCGCCAGCAGCTATTTGCAACTTAGACTTTCACATCTATTTCAAATTTTTAAGAGCCCTCCTAAATTAACGGGTAAATGGTTAAACGGTTAAATATAAAATAACTTAATTAAGTACATGATTTTGTTTTTGTTTTGTACAATAAAAAATAATTTACATTTAGTCTTTCTTTTTTTAAAATTTTTTTTTATTAATAAAATAGCAAAATAAAGGAATAGTTCACCCAAAAATTATCATCATGTACTCACCCTCAAGTAGTTCCAAACCTGTAAGTGGAAGATATTTGTAACCAGCCGGTTTTGGGTCACCACTGACTTCCATAGTAGTGTTTTTCCTACTGTGGTGACCAAAACAGCCTGGGCACAAACACCTTCCTTTGTGTTCGGCAGAACAAAGAAATTCATCCAGATTTGGAACTACTTGAGGGTCACTAAATGACGACTATTCCTTTATTCCAAATTATCAACGACATGGATCACGTTAAGAAAGATTGCTTTTTCAAATAAATGCTGTTGTTTTGAACTTTGTTCACAGTATTCACAAAAATACTAAGCACTGAACATTGATAATATAATAAGACATATTTATTGAGCAGCAAATCAACATATTATAAGTTTAAACATTTAAACCTTAAACTTAATGGTAGTGTATCATTTTTTGGGCACTGTGACGATTATAAATAGGTGAGAAATATATATTATGTATTTTTCTTTATTTATTCACTTATTTTAATTTATACATTGTTTCTTTATCTTTATCTGTAGTTGTTTGCTCATTTTGAAAACCCATCAGAGGGGAAAGAAGGTTTTTGTGGTCTATATGATGTACTGTAGTTGCCACATCTACCAGCAGGGGCTAACAGATCCATGCTAACCAACCAATCTTTGATCCCTTAACATAAACACTGGCTCCGTCACTTACCAAGCCACCCAGTCTCCCTCCATGCCTGTTCTGCTGCACATCTCCGGTGTGGTTTTCTAATACTGTAGTTAGTGTAAGGACAGTATGGAAGAGTAAAGTAAATCTTAGGGTTGTAGGGATTCATGCGGATGCTCCCAGCGTCTCTATATTTATAGTAAAGTCTGAAGCCCCAGAGTGACAGTTTACAGCACTAATCAAGTTTAAAATGTATCCAAATCCTCTGGCTACGGCTGCGGTTACGTGATAAATGCCCTTTGGAGAAACTACATACAAAGAGGGCTGCAATGCCTCTGCTCCTGGCTCCACGGTGACATCACTCACACAAAGACTTATTCATGATCTTTCCCTTATGTGTTGACTTTACCTTGTGGCCTCCAATGGATGAAGCATTCATTTTCTTCGCTAGCGCTGTGGGAGAGAGGGGAGGCCTTTTCTTTCCTTTTCTCACTCTGTGTGTCTCCGCAGGGTCCGTTGGAGGTGGCCCAGGTCTTCTTGAATGAAATCCCAGCAGACCCCAAGCTCTTCCGTCATCACAACAAACTGCGTTTGTGTTTCAAAGAGTTCATCCTCCGGTGAGTGGCCGCTTCCAGTGGAAAAAGAGATATCGGCGCAATCTTTTCGGTGGCGTGTGATCGAATGAAGCAAGTTTTCCATCAGAGGATCAAAGGCGATATAGAAGTATCTTTATTTTATAGTGATTGGTTTGTTTAAAGTTCTGTATTTGAAAGTTTGCTGAAATACTTGGATGTAAGACACCCGAGGGGCTTTTCGGCAAGTGGAGAAAACCCGTCTTAATGTCACCCAGCTGCGTAATCATCATAATGTTTAAACCAAGACTCGAAACAAATTAAGTTTTTGAACACAGGGATTTTTCCCAGGATGTATACAACTTGTGTGGAAATATAACATATTGCTTTATACAGACGGAATAGTTCATGCTGGATTCTGGGCCTTGATTGCTGCCAGCGTGCAGACAAATATTTACTGTAGTTTAAAATATGTTTATTTTTCTCCATAATCCATCCAGGCTGGCACAATCCGTCTCTAGCCAAGTGACCGTTATTTATGCCAAGACGTTATAGCCTACTAATTCTCAAAAGGCATATTTTGAAAGATCTAGAACGACTCAAAATTCATTTAGGAAAAAGATCCAGTTCCTCAATGCTTCCTTTGTGGCTTTTTGCCTTGGTACGGGTTCTTCTGGGGAATAAAACTAACTGTTGAGTGCGCTTATCAAACTCATTTGACTAGTTCTGTCCAAATGCAGATAATTGCTCGAATTATTCAAAGCCGGTGCTCCACCGAGCTTCTTGTGTTGCTAATGCTGTTGTGATTGCGTACCTGCAGGTGTGGAGAAGCTGTAGAGAAAAACAAGCAACTCATTACTCCGGATCAGAAGGAGTACCAGCAGGAGATGAAGAAAAACTACAACAAACTGCGAGAGAACCTGAGGCCCATGCTGGAGAGAAAGATCCCTGAGCTCTACAAGCCCATCATCAAACCTCGCATTGAGAATAGGTACACTCTCTAGTGCCACACTTGATCTTTGACTCTGCAATCAGTGAGTGCTGGAAATTCTCTCTCGTGTTCGGTAGTATTTTCATAATCGCTGCTAAAGCAATAGTTTTAATAAAGGTTATAAATGTCAAATTTTAAAATAAGGTTGAATGTAAGGTTCAGTGCAAGGGTGAATGTAAACTAGTTGTTGCCACAGAATCTGACGTGAGACAGATGTCTGGTGGATTATTCATTCATGTCATGGCAAAGCTGATTTTGTTTTCAGCAGCAATTACTTCAGTCTGCAGTGTCACGGGATTATTCACAAATATGCTGATATGAGCCTCGATAAACATTTGTTATGCTGCTTAATATTTTGAGGAAAATATACTTTTTTAGGATTATTAATAGAACGTTCAAAGAGCTGAAAATAATATAATATAAAATAATGATGTCAGGATAATATGCAAGAAATACATAAATATAATAACACAAATACATACGTAATTGTATATAAAATACACAAAATATAATAATATATACTATAATTTAATCATAGAGAACAGAACTGACTTCACTTATCTGTTCATCAAGACATTGTTGTATTTGCTCCTGTATACTTGATTGGATATTTGAGAGTTGCACGATACCAAACATTGAAACAGTCTTTCTGTGGAGCTGTTTCTAACATTGCATTAAGCTCCTGTTCCCTCTTGTGTTTGTTACAGAGATTCCTTCAAGCGGCACAGCCTCCGTCGAACACAAGATGAAAATTCATGATGTCAAGAGAACTTCTCTAGAGGATATCAAGGGACGGATGTTGCAGTGTGCCAGGAAACAAGAGCTCCGTCAGCTGATAATTAGATGACTCGAGCAGAGATTCATGCACATTGTTGAAACCCCCTGAAAATGTCATAGATTGTTTATTCATTATTGCTGTATATAACGAATAGATTTTAAGGGATGTAGAACTATATTTCCTTATTGTTTTTTTTTAGAACAAAAACCTCAGCCAGTCACTTTCTTTTTCTTTCTTTTTTTTTTTTTTACTTGTTTTCTGGATAGGGTTCGAAGCTTCCTTAGTATGTTACAACATATTGTATTTTGAACTAATACAATACAACTTGCAGACATGTTACATGTGAGGAAGAAATCTACAACCTTAAACTGCTTCATTAAAAAAACAATCATATTTCACGGACACTGAAAGTGTTAAAAGTGACAAACGGACAGTTAATGGTATTATGTATGTTTACATATTTTCAGTTTCTTTGTCCTGTTCCATGTATATTGTAATTTTAGAGATTACAAAATACAGTTTTGTATATATAGTTCAATTTTATTTATAGAGAATATTTAGCTCTTAGATGCATATTCCAATATTAAAATGTGACCAGACCAGATCAGAATAAAAGCAAATCAGGTTTACAGAGATAAAAGAACAGCACCAGTTAAAAGTAAGAGTGCATCAAATGTTTACTTTTGCCTTAGTACGGCTGTTCCTTAAATAACTGGAAATTGACAAATTTATTATTTTTATTTATTTATTTTTTCACATAAGCTGATGTTGCGTCGGTTTCTAGTGCTTCATTAAATCTGTTACAAGTCACTGCTCTGAAAGCTGTAAGAACGGTATGTTGGTTTTATTAAATGTGTAGGTCATTGCAAATTCAGCTTGTTCTATTTCTGTTTAAGAAGCAAATAAATAAATACAAATATATAAATATTTTTGTCAATGGAACTTGAGCGCATTTCCTAATAAAAGCTACAATCGTATACCCGTTGTCCCGTATTGTGTTTAGAAATCTTATTTTGGCTTAAAAAGCGATATTTTTATCTATTTTTGCGTTAATATATAGCTAATCCAGAGGCATTTCTGATTCATCCAGAGCACAGGTAGATCCTTATTAGATCCAGCTCTGCTTCCTGTCGCCGCACGATGACGTATATCGAACGCGACGGCGTTTCAAGCGTTGTAGTGCTGTCACAGGGAGGAACAGGTTCGTGAAACAACTCTCGGTGTATATAAAATGACTTTTAGCTTAATGTTGCTGTGGTGCAGTTAACTGGCATTTGCATGTTCTATTGTAAGCAAGTCATAAGAGTCTGGAAAGGAAACCTGGAATCTCACTTCAATAACTGAGGTGGCTTCATTAAAGCTGATTTGTTTGATAAGTTTTGAACCCCTGTTTGACGTCCGCGTCGCATCTCACGCGCTTTAAATGCACATCATCTGTGGAAGTAACTTGGTTTTTAGCTCTGTGCCTGAACTTTGCACAGTTTGGACGTTTCCCCACAAATTCGGTTCTTGAAACGTCTATTATTAAGTAGTTATTGCTAACAAGGTTAAAGAGCCGTTTCATCGTGACGTCAATTTGTAGGCTAATTCCTAGGTGTCCCCTCTCTGAAATATGTTAAAATATTTATTAGACTACACAAAGTTATACCTTTAAAACGGCATATGTGATTAACATTAATTAATGCATATGTTTGGTTGCACTAAAATAGCTTGGGTCCCTATATTTTCACCACCTTTCTTCCTGCTAGCGATGGCCTGGAGTGTGAATGTTAACTGGACATACATACTACATCTACCATGGTGTCACTATAATGTGACGACTAAAAGAATCAGCTATTCATAACTCTTTCTGAAGTTTCAATTCAGACTGCAATCAAGCACAACACATACTTTTAATATAAGAAACATGCAAGTCTCTTCAAGTAATGTTAACTACAGAGTATATACTACTCATAAATCAATCAGAGATAATAACCTATAGGAAATTTCAGACAGTACCATAAGACCATAAACTGAACAGATCTGGGGAGGATATCCAAAGCGTGCAGTGCTGGGTGACTCCAATATTGAGAACTAATGATATGAAGACAGAATGAATATGAGTGGACTGCCTATGCCTAGTCATCACCCAGAGAGTAGTATTTAACTTAAGGGTTATTTATGGTGTGTCTATGTGTGAGTGATTTAACACCTGATTATGGGCCTCTGGTTATAAATTGTCACTTCAAGCACCTCTTATTAAATTTCCCCTTGGCACGGAAGAGAAATCAAATGTACACTTCAAAGAGTGTAGCCTATCCTTAGACAACACTATAGAAATAAATATTCTCATTAGTAAAACATTTATTTGGGCAGTTAAAAAATAGGATAGACCTTTTTAACTTTTGTTTTTAAACATTAACACGATTTTAACTATGCCAATGTTTCGACTATAGATTTTATTATGTATTGACATAGGGAAAGTTTGTTTGAAGTTAAAAATGTATATATTTACAAGGATAGTTCACAAAGACGTATACTCCAATTTCCATGTAATTTTTTCAAATGTCCTAAAATGTTTTTTACAAAAGAAAAAAAAAAAGCCAAAAAATTTTGGAACAACATGAAAGCGAGTAAATGTTGACAGTTTTTTTTTATTATCGCTGAGCTATTCCTTGAAATAGTCCTGTGGCAAGACTTTTTAAAAGTGCAAATGTTCAATGCAATTTAACATTCCAGTTAATAAGTTATATAAAAATGCATACATTATAATAACATCAAAATCTTGTTCAAAATAGTTTAGCATGTCACCCTGCTTCAAAGTTCATGCAAATTACTTGTATAATTAGGCTATTTAGGATGGAACTCAATAATAGAATGTTTGATGGCCTGAGGACATCTACAGATTAATGCTGTGATTGAGTGGTTACCTTACATAGGTTCATTGAAGTAATATTTTCTTTAACATTTATAATTACAGGCTATTAAATTCCTCAGGACCAGATGCTGACTCAATAACGAGAGGAATTTTTTGAGAGACGGAATTATAATAGCATTCCGTTTACATTACTCCTAATGATATTCCAGTCTGGTTTTAAAGATCTGTTCCTGCCTAAAGATTATTCCCATAAGATATGGAAAATAACCGCGATCTGGATCCTAATAAAGATGACCTGCCCCTGCGGGCTAACACCAACCATATGCTCGTCCGACACTATGTTCTTGACCTGACTGTTCACTTCCAAAGGAAGGTCATTGGTGGCAGCATTGTTCTGTTTCTGGAGCCCGGTGTGTTTTCTAGCAAACAAGGTGAACCGGGATCTATATCAAACACACCAGTGCAAAACATGTCTCGGGTGTCATCTAAACATGACGTAAGTAAACCCATCACACCTGAGCCAAATAAGGTGATACCCCCTGAGGAACCATCACGTTTGAGTGGAGGAAATGATGTCAGTAGTGTCTTGTGGGGTGATGAGAGTGAAGAATTCACCTTGGTGCTGGATTGCTGTGACCTGGCAGTGTCAAGAGTGGAAGAGTTGGATGTAACTACAGTGCCTGATTTAAAGAAACTTGACGCAGACCAAAAAAATGCAAATACGGATCATCTGTGCTCCAGTCTGGTACAAAGGCTGGTCTCTATGTCTTCCGACTGCTGGAGACTGCAGCATGAGCTATATGTCCAGTGCAGCCATTCCCCTGCTGTTCATAATGCCCAGCCTCTACGGTTCCGCACAGACAGGTGGAGTCTTCAGATCAGGAAGGAAGGGGTTTGTTCCCCACATGATTTCCCACGTGCTGTCAAAATATGGTATGAAACTAAGCCCACAGGTGGTTCTGTGAGGTGGACAAAAAACCAGGATGGCAGGTACCAACCATGTGTAGATATTTACATGTACCCACAACTAGGGTTAGATTATTTTCATACAATTCCTAGAGCAGGGTTTCTCAAATCTTACCCTGGAGGTCCAATGCACTGCAGAGTTTAGCTTTAACCCCAATCAAACACAGCTGAGCATGTAAATCAGAGTTTTACAGATCATTGGAAAATCACAGGTAGGTGAGTTTTATTAGGGTTGGAGCTAAACTGTGCAGTGTAGAGTCTCAAGTTTGATGTAACTCAAATAAATTTGGACAGAAGTCTTTTAGATTTTTTTTTTTAATAATAGAAATAAAAAAGCCTTCTTGGCTTCTACATGTGTTTATGTAAACACACAGTATTTACGTTTTAACTGTACCAAACGGTAATGACTCAAGTGGTTCATTACTGGGAGAGAGTCTTTTGTTCATAAATCGGACTAAAAAGAACCATATGCAAGAATCGTTTGTGCGTCGGACCATAGACACGTGTATATCTATGAATCGGACTGTCTGACAGCAACTCGCGAAGACAACTTAATAGACTTCTCATAAAGTTGGCTAAATCGACATTCTGTTATGATTCGAGATATATAGGTCCGTGTAGGCTATAAAATATAAATAATAAGGATGTTGACTTGAGAAACTGTCGCTTTAAATAGTTAAGGTTAATACAAAGAAGAAATCGTCAGACTAATTCAAACTGCATTTTTTCCTAAATATTAAAAATATCGTCTTTAATGGCCGGCAGCCCGAAGACAACTTATTAAAAAGTGTTTTCTTGCCTCTCAGCTCTCAGTGCCACCGTTTTATCATCACATTCAACTCTAAATATAATCATGGTATTACGTTATTTTTCAGTATATATTGTAATAATTCATATTTTTAAAATTCAAATCAATATCGCGACCAAGAGTCCACATTTTCAACCAGTTCTACACACACACACAACCATATCCGGGATATCCATATGCCACATTTTCATCTTTTAGATGCTGTGTATATACCATGGGCTCGCCTATCAACAACAGAGCCCTCTTCCCCTGCCAGGAGCCACCTGTTGCCATGTTAACGTGGCAGGCGCGTGTGAGAGCTCCGTGTGATTGCACTGTTCTAATGAGCGGTGAAAGTCAAGCCTTTCCTAAGCCCGAGGAGACAGGTACTGTTAAAACCCTTACTCAGCACTTCAGAGTCACAGAGGTGTAATTTAATGCGCTGATTTTATGATGGAAAATGCTGAAGTCTTTTCTTTACTCCGCTCAGGTTTTCTGCAGTGGGATTATTATGTGACAATGCCAATGCCGGCCTCTACCTTTACCATAGCGGTAGGGCAATGGCTAGAGGCTGGAGTAAACCGTCCAAACTTTGAGGTGGAAAAAACGGACAAACCTTTTGTCAAAGAACCCAGGTATCTTGCTGTGATGTCAGTATTGGTAAATAGTCTGACTTTTAGACTCAGTTGAAACGTTTGTAGTTTTTGGGAAATAGATCTAAGCCCTATTATTAACATTTTAACAATAGTTCTATTATTATTTATTTTATTTTAGCATATTTTACAGTTTATATATATATATATATATATATATATTATTATTATTATTATTATTATTATTATATCTATGCTATATATTATATTAAAATATCCCTAAGAAATAGATAAATGCTGGAGCACCAGCCCCTTTCCTCCTGGATGCCTCAAGTGCCCTTGTCTTGGGGTTTCTTGTTTGTTTTTTTGTCTGTGTATGTGTGTATAGAGCCCTGTCTTTGCTCCACAACAATAAAATGTAACTATTAATCTCAATTTTGCTAAATAAAAGGATCTGGCTTGCATCAGTCACATGACTGCCATTAACCAATGCTCACCCTTGAGAGCAGAGCGCACTTGTTACGAGTCGGGTACGAACTTATGCACCCGGTGCATCATGGGTATTTCTTTAGAGTTTACTTATTTATGTATCATTTAAGCAAGACAGTTGCGTTTTTGTTTAAGTGATGTTATGTGTGTTTATTTTCTAGTTAGATTGGGTGGGTCTGGTTCATTTGCAGCCCTTTTATATAAAAGTGTAACGGTTCCCATCATGGAGAGAGATGTGTAGGGGATGTGACTTGTTGATATTGCCCTGTGCTTGTAAAGCGTTACTTATTAGGTTCGTCATGAATGTGACTTGCTGTTATTAAGCCTGCTATCTGCCCCCTTTTTTAACTTTGAGCACCTGCCCCTTTCAACGTCTCTGCACGGCCCTGCTTTAGAGGACACATTGACACTGTGATGTTACTTGTGTGCAGTTGACAGAAAACTAGACATGGCAGTATCCTCAGTGCATTATTTCTTTTACTATATACTGAATCAAAGCCTAAACATTTATTGTTTGTAGGGTATTCTGTTTGAATATTTGCATCTTTCTCTGTATTGCAGTTTTTCTTTGGACAATGACAGTCAGCAGTATGTTTGCTCCCACATGGACTATCCCTGTCGCTTCATGCTCACTGCTAACAGGGCTCAGACTGTTATTCCTCACCGGGTGTTTGCCCCACCCTGCCACCTGCAAAAGGCAAATGACATGGTATTACCCCTACTGCCTCTCTGTCTGACTGCAGCCCACTCCGTTCTTGGTGTCCATCCATTCTCACGTCTAGATGTGCTCATTGTTCCCTCAGGGTTCTCCAGTCTAGGCATGGCCAGGTAAATGCTTCATTTCTCTTAAATAAAATATTTGTTTAATCTTTAGCATGCAGCATTCCTAAATGAATGCCATGGGTTTTTTACTGTGCAATAACACTAACTGGAACTTTCTAAACATCAAAAGGACAAAATGCAGAAGAAAATCATATTTTCTAAAGCTTTTTGGCAAAGAATTGCATTCTTTTCACCATTTTATAAGACAATTGCAAAGAACGACCAGGGCATTTTTCTCAAATTCTCTTTTTGTTTTTTATAGAAAGTCATACAGATGTGCAACAAAATAAGGATGAAACATTTTCTGGATGAACTGTTTTATTAAAACATGTTTTCACCACAATTTTTTGTTATTTGTCATTGAAACCCAAACTTACATCCATATTGGTTTTCGCCAATTTTTGCACTTTTACAGCTTCTCAGTAGCAAGTTGCTTAATACTGCATAAGAATACGTTTTTATTTCTCATCAACAGCAGTAAACTAAAACACTTACATCTCTTATTTAGTTTGCAAAGCAGAGGTTTTAGAAATCAAGTACTCTGAATATCAAGTCATCGCTTGGCAGCTGTGTCCATTAACTCCCTTTTGGCCTTTTGGCATTGCCCTCCAGGATGCTGCAGTTTTTATGAATTGGCTCTTTTTGGCCAACCGTGCTGTTTGTTTAGTAGATTGGGTGGCTTGGGGTGTTGAGAACCTGTTGGATCTGTTTAAATGGCAGCAGTGAAACCCATTTTCCTTACCCTGCTCAGGAAGGTCACTGCTCAGGAAATGCTCAATGAGGTGTGTGTGCACTGTGTTTTGTTTGTGTTTACAGTATACCAAGCTTTGTGTTTTTTTCAGATCAGTACTTGACTAGAATTTGATGGAATTTCATGCATTGTGCAAGTTCCAGCGAACCAACCAATTTGGATATAAGCAAACAGTAGTAAAGCAAAAGACATTTGGCAAACATACACAGGGTGACCACAGGTCTTCCCGTATTTCCCACCATCTCGCTGTCCAGGAATAAGTATTCCACGGGATATGAGGTCATTACCCGGTGCCCCAGGCTGGTTCCAGCCATTCACTGAGAGAAAATGTCAGATTCTAATTAGCACTGGGCATGCATCTTAACAGTGCTCACTCCTGTTTTTCTTTTCCTGAATTAGGTACTCCCTTTCTGCTTGAGCTAATGTGAAGCACAGGATTTTTTTGAGTTGCCTCACCGTCTATTACAGGTTGGTTTTATTAACCATCCTGTGATAACTGGCAGTGGATGACAGAAATATGTCTGTGTGAGAGAAACAGATACTTATCTTCCCTCTCCTTTGCCCTGTATGGGTCAGCAGGAGACAGAAGGTTGCCCCCTCTCTATGGAATGGTACAGTCCTCCAGGCCTTCTTGAAGCCCAAATCAGAGCAAAAAAAAGAGTAATCAACAAAGTACATTTGGGGCCAGGAGAGGGGCACTTTGAGATGCCGATCCCCCAGGATGTTGGAGAGGATGTGTGGATTATTCCCAGCAACAAAAGCCTTTCGCTCCTGGAAGCACTTCAGAGACAGGAGCTGTTTAATCTGAAAATTGGGAAGTATGTGGGCCCAAATCCTTGGGGCTGAGCCAAATCTGCTTTTATATCATGCTTGTTCATTTGCAGCTGGGGCTTTGGACGGAGTAGCGGTGCTGCTGGTGGTTCTCTGGAGGGAAGGAAGTAAAGATTAAGAAGTCAAGAAAGGCCAGGGCTGATAGTGTGTGCTGTGCTTCCTCCCAAATACCCGTATGACTGCTGTCCCAGTCCCACAAAAACAGCAATTCCACTGGGACGTTATTCTTGGCTCGATTCCTCAGAATCTTTTTTGTGAAATCCTAGAATCTGATGACAGGCTTTTTGAAGCTTGAGGAAATATTTCTGCGAGGAATATCATCACACTTCCATCCTGTGTATTGCTGACCGATCACGTAGGGTTGATTCTAGACCTTGTCGGCTACGAGACGATGACGTAAACGCGACATGCTCGTATCTTCCGATCTTCACAGGAAGGGCACAGCACTTTCCTCAACTTCGAAGGCCGTCACTTTCTGTCCCTTAACACCTCTTTTACGCCACAGCAGGACATAGTTGGAATACTTCATGTGCCAGATGTGCAAATATGGGCATTTTCTGCTTTTCGGTGAGGCTGAGTGCTTTTTTTGTGTTTTCCCACACTGTGTCAATGATGTAAGGTGTTCAGTGACAGTAGGTGGGTAAAAGTTTTATCTACTGATGTTTTTGATGTAGGATCCAAAACTGCTTGTTGCAGCTGCCAAAGTATGTATTAATTCATCACTGAATGTTTGCTGTATGGTAAGACCAGCCCACCACAAGTAGTGCTTTTGGGAGAGATTCAAATGTGTCCACATCAATAACTTGCATAGAGAGATAAATTAAAGGAATTTCTGCTTAGTATTATTCATCCAGACGTTCTTATGAGTAATGTCCAACTCACTTGAAATTGTACTTTTAGACTGTATAAATAGCTCATCTCAGTCAATTACTTGGCAATTACTCTGCTGCTGGAACTAGCAATTGACCTTATATAGCCTGTTAGCTCTGACTGAACTCTGAAGCGGCCTGGACTAGCACCCAAAAGAGCCAGAGTGATTTAAAGAGCGAATTGGAAAAAAATATGCAGAACATGCCTTTAAAATCTTAAAACTTAAAGTTGCATCTTAGAGTCCGTGCAACTTTAGCTCAATCGACAGGACACGTGGCAGTTATAAGGTTGATTACCACAAAAATTTAAGACTTCACCTAAACATAGATGAAAATGTTTTTAATTCATTACTCACCCTTGTGTCATTCCAAACCCATAAGACTTTTAAGACAGGAAAAAGAAGGAAATAGTTGAATTAAGTAATTCGTTTTCTTTTGTAATTTGTTTCCGCAATCAACATTATGCCACAAATACTGTTTTTTCAGCTTGACTTTTATGAACCTTTAAACCAGAATTCTCTACTGTATATGAGTGAATGATCTGAATTTGAGCGGTTTTGGGGGCAGAAATGTATTTCAGGTAGACTTAGTTCTTCGAGCTGAAGGAAAGAGCAGGTGGTACATTTTGCCCAGAGAGCTGGAGACCTTCAGTTTGGCAGACCATACTCTTCATCACCTGAACAGGTAGTCAGCAATTGAACAGAAGGAATAAAGAAGAAATCCCTGAGGTGCTACGTTCGCTCTTCAGGAGCTGCTGAAGTTTGGGATATTCAAGGTTAATCGGAGGTTACTGCACTCGCATATGCTTTTCAGAACATTTATATGCAGAGTAGGACACATTTCTTTTAAAGTGATTTTGGTGTTTGGTGCAGTTTTGATTATGTAAACTCTTCAAAGATGAACAGTATACAATTTTCTCCCCCTCAGAAATATGCACCGCCCACATACGGCAAATTTGGGATTCGGAATGTTTAAGGGCGAATTAATCATCCTTCTTACGTTCTGACTCACTAGAGTATGTTAGATTACAGCAGCATGAAAAATTATTGGATTTTGGAGTTCTGAATAGCACAGGCATTATGTGGACCGAGGGTAATGAAAAAGCAAAAACATTATTTAAATGTAGACTCACATTTTAATATTAGTGAGTTTGCGGTCGCATGAAATGCTCTCATTATAATCAGTCAAAAGTGGTTTGTGCCTATTCAAATATTATATGCTTTTCCTATCTTGAGGGAAGTTCTGATTAGATATTCTGATTGGGACACAAATGAATGTCTCAAATTGAATGAACTAGTGCCACTTTTCAGCAACTCTTCTGTTTGTAATTGGAGACTCTGGCTTAGATCTTTAAGGTATTTTCGAGGCGCTTTAATATAGTTGTGTGTGTGTCTACAGGTAAAAAAGCTGATTTCTTTGCTGACATGCTCTTCCTGCTTTCTTAAAATGACCATAAGGGGAAAGGAAAGTAAAGTCCCTTGGGTGCAGAGCGTAATGTGGACGACGGATGTGAAGCTTTTGGAATGTGCTGGACTAGCCAGGGAGCTCGGGAGGCTGAGATAACACCACTTAAATAGCCCTTTCTCTCGCTCTTTCTTCTCGCTCCCTCTCTCTCTTGCTTCACTTTCTTGTTTCACTCCTCTCTGATTGCTGAGTAACCTAAGAAGTGTGTGACAGAGAGCGTCTTTCAGACCAGGGGGACTTTGGCATGAAAGACAGCTGTTACTCAAATTGTCAAGGATGCAATGTTTTTCTCCGGCGAGAGTCCACAGAGAGGGTTTTCTGTCCGTCCTTAGGCTGCGTACGCACAAAAGCCACTGCGAGCGAAGGAATTCAGAACATGCCTGCACCTGGAGAACAGGGAAGCATGTTTAGATAGTTGTACGATTTTTGTGTCTATTAGGCTGCTTTGACTTCATTAGGTGCTCTTTCGGTTTCCTGATCTCCCCTGCTGGATCTATGTGTGCTGTAAATTCTTTAGTTTTTCTTTAAATGTTAATAAGCAGCATCCGATTTAGCAAGTAGGTTGTTATTAGTGCTACATTCCTGCGTTGTTATCAGGGGCCCTTGCTTCCTTGCTTTATCGGTCTCACACTTAACCCCTTTCTGGAAATGCCTGAATCACACTATTTACCTCACAAGTTTTCATTGATGGAAAGATTCCAGAAAACTTTCTTCCTTGGTGTGGTTTCAGACCAGACTCATATTCTCCACTGTAAATGCTGGGCCATATAAGAGAAAACTAATGGATATAGCTGTGTGAGACAGAATGTGCGTCTAAATGAATCAAATCTGTATGGCACAGAGAGAGTTTATTTGGCACTGGGGCTGATTTAAGGCAGTAGGAGTGGCAGTAGAAGCTGGTAAACTAGAGCAAAGTGTGAGGTGGGGAGCCATTACCCAGCATCCCTGGAGGAGCATCTACCATACAAAAATTCAGGATGGATGAGCCCATTCAAAGACTGGGCAGATGTCCCTGCTATGTGTATACTGAATCACTCGATGACACCGTAATAGTGCCTGCCATTGCGTTTAATCTGACTCTCCAAGCCAAGAAAGTCGCCTTTCTTCCCTCAGACCTCCGACCAGACACAAATATAACAAATCTAAGCACAGAGAATCTTTAGAAGTCTGTAGCAGACTAGGACAGGGTGTTATTACTAGATTTGAGCTAATCGTCCTTCCCGTGGAGTCGGGATAAAACCCAGAAAGAGAGAGAGATGCACAAAACCGTTCAGAAGCAAGAAATGTTGACATTGTGGTTAACCAGTGAAAGTTATATAGACTTGATTGTATGTAGGCTGTAAGAAAGCACATTTCAGCACACAGTAAAAATATTGTTTCATTATTTAATACAGATGGGCTCTATGTAGGGATGTAATGATTCACTCAACTCCCAATGCAATATGATTTTTGATTTTGAATGAATATATTTTAAAATGTAATTTATTCCTGTGATACAAAGCGTCATTACTCCAGTCTTCAGTGTCACGTGATCCTTTCAGAAATTATTCAAATATGCTGATGTTTTATTATCAGTGTTAGAAACAGTTGAGCTGCTTAATAGTTTTTGAACTGAAGACTGGAGTAATGATGCTTTGTATCAAAATAATAAATTACATTTTAAAATATATTCACACAGAAAACACTTATTTTAAATTTAAATCATATTTCACAATATTACAGTTTTTTTCTAGATTTTTTATCTAATAAATACAGCCTTGAAGAGCAGAAGAAACATCTTAAAAACCGGAAGTGTATATATATATATAAAATATTATTATTTATTTTATAAATTTTTCTGAAAAGAGAGTTTTGAGCTTCGTATAGCTGAGTGGCACAAATGCTAAAATGCAACAGTACAATGGAGCATGGTCAGTAAAGCTGAGGAGACTGAAAAATATGTGAGCCTGTTGTTGCTGATGAGCCTGATCAGCTGAAAATCAAAGTCGTTTTGGCCTTGAAATAAGTGAATGTATTTTTATGAACACTTACAAAAACAAACATTTGTATTGAGAAAGCAAACAGGGTCACGTTTGATTTCATGTTGTCTTTTCTGTGTCCTGCATTCCACACGTGCCAGAAATTTGCATTCTCAACCAGTGACTTCATTCATAATATAGCTTTGAACATTGGAAGGAAGCTCAGATAATGGAGCCTCGCACACTGTAAGCTTTGCATAAACATCTGCTGCTGCTTCTCAGTCCGGATGGTCTTTCTGGCGCTGATGAGCGCCTCCGGCTCTGTTTACGCACACTCCTCAGCAAGCCTCTGAAACGTTAATGTGGAGCAATCAAGTTAAAATGGTGCCATGAGGCACTCCGTGATAAACATCGTCAGGGATGCGAGCGAGGGTCTATTTTCCAGATTTCCCACTCGTACGGTTGGAAGAACGTCTACATATGGATTGCATTGTTGTGGTGATCTGTAGCAGGCTGTGTTTGCTTCATGGAGCGTATGCTACAAATCCTGATAGTCTCGCCACAGCAGCGGCCTCTGTGTGTGGGTATTTATTCTCGGGATTTCATGTTTGACACATGTGATCTGCCCTAAAAAGGACTGGCATGCAAGGAGCCCCACAGGGCCTACAGAGAGAATCACACCTCATTTTGCAGCCCCACAACCTAATCTACAGTCTAGACAGGAATACCACCCATTAAAGCCCGAAAGCCAGGAAGAAAAGGTCTGTGGTTGATCAGTTTTGTTCTGCAAGGTTCTTCCAGGTTTTTCCATCTATAATAAGCTCATGCAATCAGACTGAGGAGAGTGGGAAATTAAATAAGAGACAAAGAGAAAGAATGAGCACAGCCAGCGCATTAGAAGAGCCACTTTGAGGAGACGGGAGCGGGAGGTGATGATAAATATGGCTTTGAATGACTAAAAACCGCACTAGCTCATAGACTTCTCATTGGGGGTTGGTCGTTGCCTGGTGGTTAATGATCTGGGTTCAGGGGTATAAGTACCCATTTGTTGGAGGTTGGTGCCCTTTGGTGCTTTTTATTTCACTGTGTGATTTCGTTTAGAAGAGTTCTTACCTTTTGGGTTTTTAGAGTCTAATATGCATTGATGACAGTTTCATGTCAAGTAAATGTTTACATGCACCGTTGTATTTGAGTTGCAGTGGGTTTGCTGCCTTTGGCTGAGGTTGCTACTCACCCTCTTTTAGTTCCGTACCTGTATGTTTTTTTTTTCTTTCTTATGCTGAGCACAAAAAACAAGCTATTTTGAAGAACTAAACAGCTGTTGGTCCACATTGACTTCCATAGTATGGGAAAGAAATTCTAAATCAATGGTGACCTTCAACTGTTCGATTACCAGCATTCTTCAAAATATCTTCTTTTGTGTTCAACATAAGAAACTCATACAGGTTTGGAATCACATGAGGGTTAGTAAATGATGACAGAATTTTCATTTTTGGGGTGAACTCCTCTCATGTATACATGATGCAATGCATTAAAGTATTAAACTCGTATTCATCTCTTAAGCTAATTATTTTGATTTGATCAATGTGTATGCATACTGTAGAGGACGTTGATGAGCATAATTGTGTTATCTAGGTCATTTAGTGTCATTTTGGTCTGAAATTATGCCTGTCTGGTTTTTGCAAAGCATTTACATGACATTTTAAAAAGGCAAACTATTGCTTTAGCCTGACTAAAATTGAACTTTTTAAAGTGCATAGAACCCCAATTATTGACTCCCTGGAAGCTTTCCAGTTTGTTTAGAAGTCTGTTTGAGCAAACTTGATTTTCATGCAAAACCTATAAAAAAAGGCTTACATATCATAAGAGTTGTCTAATATCATAGCTTGACTATAGGTTCATGAGTGTGCTTTATTTTCTGTTAAAAACTAATAAGAATCAAGGTTTAACTGATGTTCCAGGCATAACCACTTCTGCTGAAAGTTCCTGGAGGAAGCTAGCTAAACAAACTCAGCGTTTGAGATTAGGTTTGGAGTTAACAAAACCAAACAGATCAAGCCTGGTTTAAATAATCATCGGGCTCAATATAAACCATCTCTGTCGACTCAGTGTTGATTAAGAATTTGTGATTTAACTCTGATACGTGTATACCTGAAAGTGTGCCACCTGCAACAAACAGCCAATCATGTGAAACATGGAGAGCGTCAGTTTGATTCACTTCTTGTGAGTGTGCCACAATTCACTTTTTTAACGGGGTTATACAAACCCAGTTTTTCACTAGCTAATATGATTCTTTAGGGTCTTAATGGAAAGTTTGTAATATAGTTTGCTTCAAAATGTCTCAAAGATAGTGTAAAAACGCTTATTTTAACCTGTCATAAACAGCTCTTTTGAAATCACTCTGTTCTGTGTACTTCCCCTTTAAATCTTCACGAGCTCCGCTGACTCCGCCCATCTTTTCCGAGGCGCTCTCTGAGGATCTTTTTTAGCCGTATTCATAGTTAAACTTGCTAATTAGCACATTATTAGGAAAGGCGATTTATAAAGATTCATTAAAAGACATTATACTGACTGCTTCAGTAGGTGAGGCGGATCATGAATGATTCACGCGAACATAAACACACCAGTTCAGTCTGTGTGACACGCTGCTGTCAATCATCTATTGTGGGTGTGACCTCTGTCTGTGTGATGCCACACCGACATGCATTTGAGAATGACTTGATTTCAGAAGGGGCAACTTATATTTATTAAATCAAAAGAAAACTACTTGTGGATCTTTATCATTGTAGGGTGGTTGTGTACCCAAACTCCCAACACACACTTCAGTCCAAACAGCTCGTATCAGTGCATGTACCACCGTATGACCCCTTTAAGATTAAGATATGATAAGTTTATTTACATTTACAAAAACCGAAACCAGCTTTGTGCAACAGGCCTCTGCAGACAAGCAACACTATAGCTGTTGAAGGATGAGCAGTAGTCGTTTGTTACATCACCTCATTTGCGTGTATGATTAATTTTGGCCTTCTGGTTTTGTCTTCAATAAGGTCAGTGGAAAGATTAGACTCATATTATATCAAATTGATTCCCCTTGGACTAAATGAGCTTTCCATTGATGCTTGATTTGTTAGGAGAGGACAATATTTGGCTGAGATACAACTATTTGGAAATCTGGAATCTGAGGGTGCAAAAGAATCTAAATACTGAGAAAGGCGCCCTTACAGTTATCCAAATACCTCTTAACAATGCATTTTACTACTCATAAATGAAGTTTTGATATATTTACAGTAGAAAATAGAGAAAAATATCTTAATGAGACATGATCTTTACTTAATATACTAATGATTTTGGGCATTTTGCCGCATACAATGTATTGTTGGCTATTGCTAACCTGTGCTACTTATGACTGGTTTAGTTGTCCAGGGTCACATATATGAAGAATCATGTTATTTGATGTTATATGTTTGTTACATAATTTTTTTCTTTGTTAGATATATTTGTGTTTGTTTGTTTTTTGTTGGTGCAATGAATATTAATGGTGTCCAATATTGAAAAAGTCGACATAATTATCTCTCTAAGCAGTTTTGCCTCTCAAGTATAAACAATTATGTTCAATGTCGATGGAAAACTATTTGTTCCCACCATGTTTTCCTCCTCCATGATTCTGTGATTCCACTTTGAGAGGAGTATGATGACGATGATGATTTTGAAATCTGAACCATTACATTCCACTTTCAGTGTTTCCTCTGGTAATTACAGGGCAGGTGGTGATATCCTGTTCTGGGATGAAAGGACATGAATCCTCTGTCTTTCAGTAAAGGTATCTTACAAGAATCGTTGCAGTGGTTTATTGATATGCAGTACTTGTGCTTGCTTGTGTGCGCCATCATGTAAAAGAGAACATGTGTAGTTCAGTTTGGGATGAACTTTTCCTTCAGTCTATCTGCAGTACGTTTTTGTCCATTCATCCTTCTGTCTGTCCATCTGGCAAATAGATCCAGTGATTATTATCTTTTGTTGTATCAACTTGGTTCCTTGTCAACATGATTTTGGACTGATAACAAAAAAAAGGGTTCCTCTTACTCTTGTAAGTTGTGTCATGTTAGCCAATCAGGTTAGAGCTTGCTATAGTGTGGAACTGCTTTCCGTTTTGTCAGAAATATGCATTAGATGGTGCTCCACATGTGAAATCATTTGGACACTGTCCACTTTCAAAGAACAGGCTGTTGTTTAACACTTATCCTGGGCTGGGCATTTTCTGTCATCTATGTCCAGAGACTGGGTCTTTTCTTTGTCCCTTAACTCTGCTTTAGAGAAAACTCTGAGGGCCCACAGAATCCCTTTAATATAACATATCGATGACTTTAGGGAGCCATAACAGTGTGAATGAAAGGCATTCCTGCCACCTTCAACTCAAGAGTCAAGGCCAACCGTTTTTATTGATTTCCTGCTGGTTGCTGTGGTCATTGTGTAAAGAAAGCAACAGTGAGGATGAAAAAAGAAAAAGGAAAAAAAACTCTTTCCAGACCCAGTCTGGCTCAAAAGGTAAAAAGACATTCATAAAACTCTCAGATTGTTTTATCAGGTTCATTTTGCGAGGGGTAAAAAGTCCTTGAGGCTATCTATGGCAGTATGTGTCACATTTGAAAAGCATTATGTGGCTGAGCTGAAGCCTTAGGACACAAAAGAAACGGGTTTGTTTTTCGTAGGAACTTTGTTTGGAACATGGTCTTGATAACAGCCCATTTGCTGTACGAAACACACAAAGCTATCTGGTTGAAAAGGTCACTCAAGGTAATTTCGGGTGAGGAGGCAAACAATACCATATTTCAACTGGTTTTATGTGCAGCCTGAATCCTGAGGTCATGTTTTTTTTTCTTGCACAGTTGAAGGAAAGAGCCTTATCGTCCTGTGGACAGTTTTTCCAGCGTGCAGTGTTGTCGTTCAGCAGATTTCGTAGCGAAACGTAGCTCAGTAACATCTGACGACAGTTTCACGTCTTGTAATTTGCTGTTATTAGCAAACGCACCCGGACTGTTTGGTGAAGGGTGTGGCACGGGTGGCTACTCTGAAATCCACTGGCAGCAAACAGGCCTCATTTTGGCTGAGAGCTCCACCCCCTTAACGACAGTCTGTCTACAGAAGAGAAAATCCTGCACTTTGATGTTCTTTCAGGGTGGCTAAGTTTTATAACATGTTATAACTAGATCAGAGCTGAAGTCAGAGCTCCATGTTCTCAGCACCCACACCAATGATTTGTTAGTAGACCAAATACAACCATGATTTTCAGTCCTAGTCTCTCTCTTTTTTTTTTTTTTTTAAGTTTCTTCTTTTTATGGAAAAAAATTAACTGTGATTTCTCATGTTTTTTGTTGTTTTTTTTTTAGTCCACATATCGTGTTCCTGTCTCAAAGTGTGCTAGCGGGTGAGAGGAATCTCTGTGGGGCGAGATTGTGCCACGAAATTGCCCATTCTTGGTTTGGGCTGGCCATTGGCGCACGGGACTGGACGGAAGAATGGATCAGCGAGGGTTTTGCCACTTATTTAGAGGATGTTTTCTGGAGCCATGTTCAGAAGGTATTGCAATAGAGAAGTTGAATATTTGTGTCAAACAAAGATTTAACTTCCCATCCATTGCTTTTTCTTGTCACCTCTCAAACAGCCAAAAAGCATCTTAAAGGAATAGTTCACCCAAAAATTAAAATTCCATTCCTGTTATCATATTGAAGTTAATTGTCTCTGTTTTAATAAATAGCGCAGACACATGGTTTTGTTTACTACTTGTACCGAATCGTGTGTGATGCTTGCAGTGATATTAAAGGGTAAGCTCACCTAAAAATTGAAATTAGCATGTACTGTATTACAGTCATCCTCGAGCCGTCTTAGGTTCTCCACTCTTTTTTTGGGTGAACTATCCCTTTAAATCATAAATGCAGTTTGCTTACCGAAATTCATTACACACCGATTAGAGCACATGCTGACTGGTCAAAGTATAAAATGAGCTTGAAATTTAATTTTCAACATTAACTGGAAGACTTCACTTCCTGTAATGACTGAGGCCGCTAATAAGGAGTCACAAACTCGTGCTTGTGGCGTGTGCTTCACATCAACACAGCTCTTCAGTTCATTCCAAATGTATTTATAATCGGTGTTCGCCGGCTCTGAATTGAAAACCATTGTTGTGCTAATGGAATGTTTCCAATACATCTTTCAACAAGCAGCATTTAAAGCTGAAGTGTGTCATTTTATTCATGTTTTCAATGACTTTGTCTTATCCCAGTTTAAAATGCAGAGGCCGCTATCAGCAGGTCATTCATAGGTTGATTTCCCCGAAGGGTGTAAACTCTTTCTGTGGCGCTATCAACACATTGCTCATTTGTTGAAGCAGCCTGACAACAGAAACATTAGCTTAACCAATAGCATGATTCTGGGGCGGGATAATCTATTTGTCTGACCATTGGCAGATGCGGGTATCTTTGGGTGGAAACTTGTTAGTTCCATCTGATGGAAGGTGCAGAAATTCCACACTTCACCTTAAATGTTAAACTTGTTCAGCACAATGATTCCTTTCTTCGTTTTTAAATGTTTTTTCTTTTACAGTTGTTTGCTTTCGTTTGTTCTCTTTTTGTCTGTCTTTCTCAGTTGGGTTGTAGAGAGGCTGAAGAGCAGAGACAGTTAAAAGCTCTGCTGCGCTGGAGGAGATTGAGTGACGAGTTACAGAACTCTGAAGAAGAGCTGCAGGTCCTCAGGTATTATTGACTATGTCTGCCACTCACTCGGTCTCGCTTTTTGCTTTTTTCTTCCTCTAACTGCCAACCTCTCACTCCTTATTCCATTATCTGCACATAAACAATTCACAAAAGAACCTAAAGTTTACTCTTAAGAGCAGTTTTGAATCAAACACGTCTTAGTTCTGATATAGTCTTACAATTCAAGTAAGTATCTGCAGTCTGATTACAACAGATTTTATTTACTGTATAATTTCATGCATCTTTTGTTACTTCCTTCACTAATTTGATTTCTTGTATGCACTACGATTGCACTAACCCTAACGATACCTACGGGGTAAGTATGATTTTTTGCTAACAAAATAATACTTTAAACGAGGAAGGACTTTAAATACATTAAAGAAAGGCTTAAATTGATCAAAAATTGCTGTAAAGTCAGTTTATATTTCATTTTGGAAAAGAAAATGGTGTTCTTTTGATATTTCTATTTATCAAAGAATCCTAAAAAAATCCTAATTACAAAATTAGCAGCACAACTGTTATAAACATTGAATTAAAGTAATGGCAGCAGAGGGATAATCACAGGAATATTCTATATTTTTTTAATATATATTCCAAATAAAAAAGCAGATATATAGTAAAAAAAACTGCAATATTTAAAGCACTTTCTATAAAATGTCATGCAATAATAAGGTTAATATTTATCTAAACCAAACATGATCAACGTTTGTCCAGCTAAATCACACTTTTTTGTTCCTGTTCAGTATTTCATGTTCATAATTTGCATGTTTTTTAACAAATTCATGGGGATATTTATAAATTGAAATGTTTAATTTAAACCCAATGAAAAATGTTTGGTCCTAAAGCAAAAACAGTGAAATTTAATGTGTAACTAATGTTCTCTCGGAAACGTTACATTAAAAAAACGTGTATATGCAATCCAACTTCCAGACACTCTCAAGATAGATTTAAGCAAGTGCTTGCCTTGAAATAGTTTTGACATTTCACTCTGCACAGAATAATTTCGAGCATGTTAATGCAAGAGTATTATTGGATATGAGATGTAATGTAATGTTCTCATACGAATAGCACAGAATCACACAAGGTTATGTAGGTTTGAGGTAGGAGTCGATTAACCCGGCTTAACATTGAACGGTGAGAAAATGAGAGTGTGTGCGTGATAGAATGATAAAGTTTGTCAGGAATTCAGCTGTCACAATACCAGCAGGTTTTAAAGATCCACCTGACAGCATGTGTGTCTGGCCCCTCCTCCGCTTTGAGGGGCCCACACCCACTATAATCTCAGGGATCAAATGTTCAGACAGTCTGGAATAATGCCTGTCTTGTGAATAAAACATAGAAATGTCATGTAAACTATTCGGCAAGTAATACTATGACAAGGAAAACATGTGATTCAAATCTAGAGCATTCTCAAAGATGGAACTGTTGCAGCATCAAGGTCAACCTTGCTTTAAGTATGTTTTTGCTCTAAAGGTCTGTTTTTACAAGAGTATGCGGCACAAAAAGTGGTCCAATTTTCAAATGCTATTTACAGCATGTAACAGCAGCAGCTCTGGGCGTGTGACCAATAGCGCAAATCTTATTCGTTGCAAATTAATGCTTGCTTCGGTATGAACAGCCGTTTATTCAAGTGAGTGTTTTATCGCGGCAGATTTTTGCACCAAAAATCCTTCTGTCTTATTGCCTTATTGCACGGATTACCAAGAAACCAATGTTAAAATGTAAAGTTTTATAGTTGTAGACTCCAAACTGTGCAAGCATTTAGACATGAACTTTTTCATACCACTATATTTGTAGTTGTGCTGACACAAAACACTCGTTCAGCTGTAAAAAAGTCATTCAGACATATGGGGAGACTTTAGTCACTTTTATTGATTTTGACACTTGAGAATATCCGTTTATTTTTCATTCTTCTATGCATCCTTCTGGAAAGGAAGGCTGCCTATTGTGTTCAATGAATACCTGTCACCCTTTTCACTGGGCTTCTGTGGGCTATTCCACAAACACACATGCAAAAGACTGCGTGACCAGGAGGAATAATGCATGCCTTTTAAAGGAGCTCACCCTTATCACTCTGTCCCATACAGTGAGAGAGAAAGAGAGAGAGGGAGAGAGAGAGGAAGGCAGGAAGACGTTGCTCTTTATTTTTGGAGGGGAACCAAATGGAAGCATCAATAATGTACAAGTACAAGTGAGTGTCCCAAATACAGAAAGAAGGTAGCTGAAGCCTTTTTTTACTCCACTAGACGTGTAACTGTATACTGAGGAGGATCAGTAAAGGAGGAACTAACATGGGTAAATTATTATTAATGTAATAAATTGTACAAATTTAATTTAGTGGTGGACAATAACATTGGTAAGAAAATTCTGTACACGTTATAAGATGATGACCAGATGAGTCAAGTAAAGATTTAGTATATTAAAATGTTTAAAGCAGTGAATAAGCTTCACTAGTGGAACAGTTTTTCTCTTCTCCATATATGGCAAGGCATCTGTCCCTTTTCCCAGATCTTGCAATATTTCTCTGTGGAATTTGACAGCGTAGACCTGCACTGGGGGCACATGCTCACAGAGATAAGGCATTAGGGCATGATCAATCATACTGCTCTTTATCACCATTAAATCTGGTTCACAAAGAAACAAACAAAACCAGGTTATGATGGCTTGAAAAACACTGCACACACATAGCTACATGTCCATTTGTCTGCAAGAAGAAAGTCAAACAAAATGGCTGTTGTCTGTGTTAGCGGCGCCTGATTATCGACCAAATCTTTACAAGAGCCTTTTATTGGCAAGACCAGTTAATCTCTCAAAGAAGATCAATAGTTTTTAACCGAGGTCGTCATCACACGCAGAGATGGCCAGCACTCAAAGCTCTGTTTGTCTCTCGCAGTCTACAGTACCTTTGGCCAGGAAGGAAACACTCCATCGGCCTGTCTGATGCAAAAAAATATCTGGGAGACATTCAAATATCTAAATTTGCCAGTTTTATTGGGAATTATTCAATAGTTCTCAAATATGATTGGGTGGGCTGTGTTTGTTTTTGAGAAAGTGATCGAATCAAGCATTCAACCAAATTATCTCTGAAATTGCATACTCGCTTATACCATTAAATGTTTTTTTTTTTTTTTTTTTATGTGTGTAATATGAATGTAAAAACCAGCATGTACTACGGTTTTTGGATAATATGTTTCATGCTGTAATACATTGAAGTGAAGTAATCATATCTGATTGCAACCTAGTTGAGTCACCGAATCATTCATTCAACCGTTTTGTTTCTGCTTTGGCTTGGTTTGGAACTTTTTTCATTTCCTTCATGTTTCGTTGCAAATATGTACTTGAAGTGAGTGGCAAAAATATGTCGAAAGTCTAAATTACTCAATATTAACTTTTTTGAACTGTTAAAAAAGTCCTCTGTATCTTGTTTCAACTATACACAATGTGCACTTACTGTATGCAATGAAGAGCCATAGAAAAGAGCATTACTGTAATCTATTGTGCTCTGCACAGAGAAGCAGCTATCAGGGACATGATGCTTTCATGAATGCAATTGTTTATACACTTAGTAAACTATTAGGAGGACTTTATGTTTGCTGACGTACAGTTATTCCTATGCAGAGCACTGTAGATTTAGCACTTTGCCTTACAATACCTCTGAGTCTGATTCATGTGGTGTTTGTGTATTTGCACACAGGCCCAATAAAGAGAACACAGGAGAAGTGAGCGAGTCTGGTGCGTCAGTAGTGAAACACGCCCTCAACCCAGAAAAACCCTTCATGCAGGTGCACTATCTGAAGGTACGTCTGAAAACTCAAAGCGCAGAGTCCTCCGGGATATCTGGAAGATTCGGGTTGTGTAGATTAGCTCTCTCTTTTTTTTCTCTCAGGGCTACTTCCTCTTGAAGTTTCTGGCCGATCAGGTTGGCGAAGAGAAGTTCCTGGACTTCTTCAAAGTGTTTGTGGGAAAATTCCACGGGCAGCTCATTCTGTCTCAGGTGAGCTTGTCCTGCATGAGAGCTGTCTGTTCATTTAGCCCGAGTGCAAATGTTGCTGTTGGATGGCGTCTGGGTATTTTGGCCAGTGTTTCAAGGCTCACCGTCATTCCATCAGCTTGTGTCAGTGAAAGAATGCACCAGTTCCCCTAAAGGTGTGATACTTAATTCGATTTGAGACTGAGATTTCTGACACATAGTTGCATTCAGGGTCCAAAATTAACACTCACCTAAGCACCAAATGAGAGTTAGAATTGCTTTTGGTAAATATAGAAAACAGATAATGGCTTTTTAGTGGTAACGTCATTAGAAATTGCTAAATAATACATATTATAAATCAGATATTTTTTCCACCTCCAGAACTTAATGTAGCAGCATTTATGTGGAATATTCCTCACATTAGGCTTAAAAAAAAAAAAAAACAATCACAAAATATCACAAATCATGTTTATATATTCTTTTCTTTAGATATAGGTGCTGTTTTTATTGAGAGACAAAGTACTTTTTATTAAGTTTTAATGAATCAATAAATACCATCCAAGACTGACTTTTCCAAGACATGCTTCATGTTAGTTTTAATAAATAAAAATGTGAAAAAAAATCTCTTTCACTTTCAAATTCTCTTTTTTTTTTAATTTTTTGTTGTATCGAAAACATACCGAACCGTGACACCACTGTATCGTACCGAACCGTGATTTTTGTGAAACGTTACACCCTTAATATATACATGTGTATATATATATATATATATATATATATATATATCGCGATTTTACAGTAAAAAGACCAAACAGTTTTTAATGGGCGGAGTTTACAGATTACTGCGTAGACGTTACTGCGTCTAGATTGCAAGCGCTTTCTGAAGCAGTAGAAGAATAGCAGAGGGATGCAAGATAATCATCGTGCGATATGTAATGCGCATCTTGTCAATAAAGCCTGTAATGAGCGGAAAATTCCATCAGCTGTGTGTTCTTAAATTGAGCCTATTTCACTAGGCAGAGCCGTTATCCTCTGACGAACTGCGCAAAACCACGCGGATAATGAACCTGAATATGCGCAACTCATAAATGCGTGAACAGTGAATGCGGCTCAATGTAAGATCTCGCACCTGATGGAATTCACCACTGATTACAGAACCTGCTTTACTTGGAGCAACGTAGGAAGGAAGGAAGGTGCGTTAGTTACAAGTTGATTAAGTTTAATTTGATTTACACAGCTATATTTATATTTATTCACAGCTAAGAAAAACTGTCCATTCTAAACATGTTTGGTTTGTTTGTTTTTTATTTATTTGTGGATATAGTGCAATAAGAATACACAAGTGAATAAAAGTTCATTACCAAAGGAATAATTGTCATTATTAACCATGATAAAATTTTTTTGCAAAATAATCGTGATACTCATTTTTTCAGTTATCGTGCAGCCCTAATATATAGGATATAAATATAAAGAATATACAAACTAGTTTGAATGCACGAAGAGACCCAGGGCATCACGGTAGATCTGTCAAAAGTTTGAGTTGTTGTTGTTAATAATCAGTTCCCTTATGTGGGAAATGAATGGAATTTTAACTTCCCAGACCCGACAGTTGCACTTTAATAGTCAAGCCTTATATGCCAAACGTTCATTGCAGAGCTTCTGTGAGACTAATGTAGAAATACAGTACGACATTAATATTTCAGTACTTTTAAACACTGTAGGCTCTGTTTGCAGCTTTGATTTTTCACACACTGCTTTCCATTCAAACTTTATTCTGTCTCTCATAGGATTTCCTGCAGACGCTCTTGGACACATTTCCAGGAATGAGCAGGTATGATGGAATAGTATTAACACTGGCTGTCCAAAACAAGTGCTCTTTAGTAGCTCACTGAACTCCTCAGCTGCTCTGCCATTATTATTAGTGTGGGGACTGTAGAGTTAGAGGTATTTAGCTAAACCAAACCCTGCAGGAATCTGTCTTCTCCAGCAAAACGCTTTTCCACTGCTTATTTTGCCCAAATTCACCCTTCATTTGATCAAATATTTATTTTCCTTTTTCACTGTCTCATCATTTACATGTTGGCATAATGTTGTCATTAAAACTGCCCAAAGATGTATTATATAGAAGAAATATGAAGAGCCTTATATGCCCTCAATAATATTTTTGTGCTTTATGGCCGGTGGGGAGCCTAGAGTAGGTCTGATGTGGGACTTTTTCATGGTGAATGATAGCAATGCAGTCTCCAAACTGCAGTTTCTTTTCAGCATGATTTTGAACTGAGCATATTAACTGCAGTGCTAGCAGAAACACAAAATGCACCTCTCAGTATGTTATTAATAATTAGTCAATAACGTTCTAGTTAGTATATTCAATAATACTGGAGAAAATATGCTTACTGCATCTGATCAGTTCTGTTTGCTTTAAGCTCTATCTAACAATTGATAAATAAGTGAAGCAAGTATCATATTTATTTATTATTTATATAGTTATTTTTGCAGTTTAACTTTAACTTGAATAAAGGGCTTTGCTCAGCATTTTAGCTTTTATTGTTGTATTGAATTTCAATATTCAGAAATATTAGAATCATGGCAAACTGTAAAACAATCAGCTCTCTTACTTAGGATGTTCATTTTGTCCTTTTTTATCTCTGCTCTCTTGTTCCATCCGTTGCTCTTTCGGTTCGTGTAGTCTCCATTTGCTCATTAAGGGCTGGCCACTGGCTGATGATTGATTGAATTACATTAAACTGAAAGGTAAGGGCGTTCAATATTTGTGTCTGCTTCTCAGAAGTGTAAACATTCATGGCGGCACAACGCTCGAACAGCAGATTGATGTGGTGAAACAATCACAGATGGGCCTCCTTGTGTCAGATCAAAGGCTAATCAATGCTTCCATAGCAAACCATTCCTCCTACACCACCTCCCAGTTAAGGAAGTCCATGGCAGCTTCTGTTAATGTGTACCTGATTTAGTTTGGATATCTGTGCTTTTCTTTTGCTCATTTATTTCAGACATACTGTGAAGTCCTATTAACTTTCAATTAATAGTACTCTTAGTTATACGCATGTAGAATATAGTATAAGCTTGGGGGCCTGTAAACAACTACCCTAGCAACCAAAAACAAACATACAGTAGCAACATGCTGGAAACCACCCATAACACCGTCATGGAGAAGTTTGCATGGGCAGTGTGTATATTGTGCTAATTCAGAATTTTCCTTGATTTTTGTTTCAGAAATGATCAAGTTTTGACTTTAGAAAAAAAAAAATGGTGTTCAAAAA
>JAUMHG010000045.1:9542328-9563545 GCA_032359395.1 Enteromius anoplus | reverse complement strand
TTGGTTGGCCAAAGTTTGTTTGCGCGTATTAAACGCCCCCTCTTCTTGCCGATTGGTTGGCCAAAGTTTGTTTGCGCGTATTAAACGCCCCCTCTTCTTGCCGATTGGTTGGCCAAAGTTTGTTTGCGCACATTAAACACCCCTTCTTCTTGCCGATTGGTTGGAAGAAGTTTGTTTGCGTGTGTTAAACCCCACCTCTTCTTGCCGATTGGTTGGCCGAAGTTTGTTTTTGTTTTGGTGCACATCCTGTGCCCATAGTGTTTGCAAGATTGCATAGAGTACCTTTAATCAAGTGATCTGCCATTGTGTAACTTATAATTGGTTTTAAAAATACTTGATTTTGCTGAACAATTATTTTATAATATGTAATGTAATAATATTTGCATGCACATCAGCATGTTCTATACTACAAAGGTGGCAGATATGCATTAAAATATGCATTAACATCACCCAAAGGATCTTCATATTTTATATCAGTACATGTAATGCCGACTATAAAAATAATTATTTGGATGAAAAAAATCCTGCAGAGAGTGTGATATTTCAATATAAATGATTGAGCTCAAAATATTGTTCGGTAAACCTTTTTTTTTAATCTAAATCAAGTACTTTACCTAATTCTACTTTATTTTTTTTACTTAACACATTTCAACATAACAATAGAAAGTACTTTTATAAAATGATAAGCTTTTTACCAACTTTTTTTTTTGTTAGTTTACCTGAAAATGAAAATTTTGTCATTAATTACTCACCCTTATATTGTTCCAAACCCAGAAGACCTTCTTTCATCTTCAGAACACAAATTAAGATATCTTTGGTGAAATCAGAGAGCCACCCACCCTCCATAGACAGCAATTCAGCTGAATGACCTCAGATCCAAACATTCCATGTGTCATCAGTGTATCAACCTCAGTTTTGTGATGATATGAGAATCCTTTTTTTACGCAAATAAAACATCAGTGTTTTTACCATGTTTTTGGATCTGGGATTATTTCAGTTGTATTGCTGTCTATGGAGGGTCAGATGGCTCTGTGATATCATCAACAATTTGTGTTCTGAAGATGAACGTCTTTTTGGTTTGGAACGACATGAGGGTGAGTAATAACAACAAAACTTTATTATTTGGGTAAACTAATCCCTTAAAACAAGAAACAAGTTTAGATTTTTTTTTTTATGATAATCCATATTATGCCTTAAATGCTGCTGATTGATCTTGTCCTGAGACATGAAATATTGTCATCTGAAATATTCCTTTAAATATTCAATTCTAATACTTTTCAGCGTAGCTAAGAAAGAGAAGTGTAATGAGATCTCCCAGGCGTGTATGAGGTCAGGTTTTGGGTCATGCTCAGCGCTGCTGTTGTTAGGACACTGTGAAGGAAGAGTTGAATGACAGCAGAGAACAAGAAGAGGAATGAGAATGAGAACGAGGGAGGGAGGGACAGAGCCAGTCTGTGATCTCTCCGCTCTGCTGCTCTAACACAGCCTCCATTTATAAACGAGAGAGAGAGAGAACGTCGAACATAAACAGGGCACACACCTCCACTGACACGCGCTTGCCTCAACATAAAACACACTGATAACTAAACCAGAGTCATGTGCTTTCCCAGATTTCCCCATCTGCAAGTGATTCCCGTGGGTGGTGACGTCCGGTGAGCTCAGTGCTATTAGGGAGCTTTTGAGCTGCTTTCATCTTGTTTAATCACTTTCTATCTGTCTCTTTCTTATTAGGTGAAACATCGCTGGTGTGAACTCGCGGTCAAGCACAAACACACAGCGGCATACCGAGACGTTGAGCACTTTCTGATCCATGACCAGGTACATGAGCTGTTCTCCAGTGCCTTTATAGGCAGCCTTTTAAGGCATGTTCATGCCACATTTCAGAAGTTATTTTAATTTTTGTCTTTGGACAGAGACAGCATTACGTACCCTTCATAGAAAATAAATAAATCCTAGAATACAGTGAACAGAGCTTGCTGAAAAATCATTCAAATCGTAAATGCTAATAATACATATTCACTTGAAATAATATATTTTTAATAAATCAATAATTTATGTGTGAATATATTAGTGCTGTGAACGATTAATCACATCCAAAATTATGCTTTATATATGTTTATATACTGTGTACTGTATATCTATTGTGTATATAAACAAATATATATATATATATAATACAAAATATTTTTCTTAAATATATCCATGCATGTGTTTGTATATATACACTATAAGAAAATATAAACTGTTATTTTCAAGATATATATTGTATACACAATACACACATATTGTAAACTAAAACCTATTTTGAATGCGTTTAATCATGTTTAATCTTTTGATAGCACTAATACACACATATGTGTGTGTGTGTGTATATATATATATATATATATATATATATATATATATATTCAGCAAGTATGCATTAAATTGATCAAATGTAACAGTAAATGCATTTATTACAAAACATAAAAATGTCATATTTTTATGAATATAAAGGATGTATTTTATGAAATAAATATAGCCTTGCTGAGCCTATGAGACTTTTTTATGTATATAGTTTTTTTAATTTAGGTTATTGTCAATAAATACTAAATAAATAAAAAAAAGAATATTTTATATGAATTTATCTGTCATTTATAAGGTTACATTTAAGTCAGGTTGCTGCTTTGGAAGGAAGCTCCCTAAGTAGTAAGCAATGACAGAGCTCACTAGGTTTAGGAACAGAGCTTACTGTAGATCTCTCTCTTTCTTATAAAGAACACTTTTTGATCCGTTCATGTGTGTGTGTGTGTGTGTGTGTGTGGCAGGCCATGGGTGTGTATTTGTACGGTGAGCTGATGGTCCAGGAAGATGCCCGCCAGCAAGCATTAGCACGCCGTTGCTTATCCATCATTAAAGATGACATGGACCAATCAGCACGCAGTGTTGTGGAGGAAATGATTCTGTGAACTCAAGTCAAATCAGGTAAGAGCGTCACGTTCCCTCTGACCTTTATATAGTTTGAACACGAAATGATTTACAATTTATATCGGCTCATTCTCAAAAAATACTACAAAAGGATTTTTGGACATCAAGAAATGTTTTCAAATCAACTCATGTCGTCTCAAGCTGCACCGTCAACAGATTTTAATGGCTGAGTAACTGTGGGTCCCATTACTTGGTTATTTTTGGACACATTTGACATAAAAAATCTATTATGCAAGAGCAGCTTTAAAAAAAGTTACTCGATAGCCCGAGAGAGGCAGAAGTCATAAGAAAGCCCTTTTGTTTTTACTCCCCACAAGATCCACTCCCAGTGTCCTGGCCACCACCACATTCACATTCTTCCAGAAGCTCCCGTCTGCCTCTTCTGCACTTTTCCAGGAAGCCTGTCCAGATCTGTTTGTATTACGATGAATTCGGAATGTGCTCCTCAAACAATTCACGAGCACAAGAAAAGAAACGGGTCAGCACTTCTTTTTTCAGATGGGGCTTTAGGAAAGACGTGGGTCGCTGGGCTCTTACTGCATCAAATTCCTTCCTCCACAAGGGAGGGATTCCCTGGGTCCACATAACAGCTCCTAATTTGTTGCTTCCTTAAAAGCTGTTGCGGACTGATATACGGTAGTAACCATGAGCGGAAGAAAGGGTAATTGTCTGGCTTTGAAGCCGTCTATCTCACCATCACATCGATATTATTCTGTTTAACCGAGCGACACGGGCCGCTCGTCAGCTTATGGGAAAGAGACGACTTATGGGCCTGGAGATAAATCCATTAGTCGTCCCGCGCCAGCGTTTTTGGTGAAGCTGTGGTGCTTTTAATCTACCAGCAAGACAGTTTTATTTGTTTGGGGACTCGGAGGAGACGGCTGGCTTTTCCAAGACGTTGTGGTTTATGTCACTGGACTCGCGATGAATCACGTCGGTCAAAACGATCATCCTGCAATTTGTGCTGCACTAATGCAGCATTTTCATTCCCAAAAAGCCTGTTTGTCTTCAGAGGTCAGCGTCTAGCCGCTGTCAGTAATTCTTTAGCACTCACTGGGTGTCTGCCCTGAAATGTGTGAAATTCTGATAGCAGATTACACATTTTGTTTTGAAGTACACCTATCAATGTGTCAGGGAAATCTATTAGGCCTGAATTATGGGTGTTGTGCTTTTTAGGTTTTATTCAAAAATACATAAAACATTATATGCATTATTTAAATGCACCTCAGCTCTGATGAGCACAGTTTTTGTTAAAACATGTTTGGATAATTAATTTGGGGGATATAAACTCTTTAGGTTGGATATAAATAAACCAGATTTTGTTTAATATTTTTATATTTACACATTTCATATTTATTAGATTAATTAGATGAGACAAACTTAAATAAAAAAAATGAAAAAAGTACTAAAAGTAAGTTTCTAAAATAAAGGAAAGCTAAATAGAAACATGCTTGCTTGAGTATAACTTGAATGAAAATTCTACATAAACATTTTTTGAAATTAATAAAATAACAAAAAAAGAAAAGAAAAAAAAAACATAAGCGGCAAAAGAAAATATACACAAAAAAACCTAAAATGAAAAAATACAATTAAATATTGAGAAACTGGGTTACGCCACATGACATTTCATTTATTTGAAACTTTTCCTGAAAATAGTATAAAAGTTTTTTTTTTTTTTTAACCATATGCAACCAACATGAATACAAAGAGCACATTTTAAACTGAATTTTCCATTCTCTTTATTATAGACACTGTTCTATAAAACTAGTTCTTTTCCTTCTTTAGTGGAGTTTGAAAGCTGTTTAAGAAAAAACAATCCAGTCAAAATAAATACTTTCAAAGTTCCTTTCATCCCAAGATGTTAAAAGCCGCCACAGTTCATGCCTTTCAGAAATACTCAGCGTGCCGGTTACAATCGGCATACTTCAGAAACAGTAAAAATATCCGACGAGTGTAAGAGAACTCCTGAGAAATATGTCAGGGCTGAAATCCGAACGTCTCTTCATAAGGGAGGGCTGCAGTTTTGAGGCCTGTGAAATGCGTCTTGATGGGGATAATGAGGGACATACCCACGGCCCAGCCAAGCGTGCTCCATCGCAGGAGAGCAAGAAGATCTGCAGGTTTTGCCTTTCATGTTGCTGGCTGTGTGGGTTCCTGGCGTGCTGATTTGTGACTTAAGATAAAAATCACATTGCCAGGGATTACCACACAACCGCCGCTCGGACGGCTACTATGGCAACCAGAGGCAACGTCTTAACGCAGCTCCAGAAAATAAAAATTAATGAAGACATGGCTTTTCTCTGTGGGCCTCCGACAGGACGACAAAAAAAAATGCAGAGGAGGAGCGCTTCCCTGCGGACGAGCGGCGTGGGTGAACGAGCGGTACGCACGAGACTCTCAGAGCAGGTGCAGAGCTTAGCTGATTGGTGAACAGTGATCGAACTCTTTGTTCACAGTGGCTAAGTTCTGCACCTGATGAGAGGATGACAGACCTGAGGGAATGGCTTTTCTTTATCTCGTTACAGATGCAAAGTGCTTAAAGTGTAATGATTGTACATTCACATGTCAAAGTAGTTGGAGAAACGAAAGATGGCAAATCAGTGGAGGGTGTATGTAGTGTAGGTTGTGGGTTAAACATGAACAGAAGACTTTCTTTTGGCACGTCTTCATCAGTGACGTCTGTAATAAGCTTTTCCAACCAATTCTAGGACACGGACAACGTGCTGGCAAACAAGAAACTAGAGGCCAGTTTTACTATCGCTCACCCCCATTTAGTGTTAAACTACTTCGGTCAGGATTTACTAAAGATACACAGTGGGAAATAGGCACAGAGAAGGCAGTTCTTTTAGTGACTCATCTTTTGAATATTGATTGGGATGAGTTTTGTTTGGTACCTTTATGGGAGGAGAGTATTTAAGTGCGGTTACATTTGTGCTCGTACTGTAACTGCACTGGTATTTGCTCTATTATTTGTCGCCCCTAAAAAAACATGTCCTAAAGATGGTAAGTTGTACTGCTCTTGGTAGATGGCTCTGGTCGTTATAGAAATGAGATTCGGCGTCTGCTCTGTAATGTGCACCTTGTCAGTAAATTTTTCCCTCCCATCAGCGCTTTTATGAAATTGCGCTCTAATGCTAATTTGCCCTTTTTAGTAAATCTGACGTCATTTGGTAAAGAAATTGTTAAAATAAATACGTTTTGTTGCTCTTTAATGTGTCATGACTGATCGCTGTAGCACCTCAGTTCAAACGGCACGTGAACCAATCATCTTTCTTTTTACTAGTTACAGCATGAAATAAACATGAAGGAACTCAGAAGGTCTTCTTTCAACCATAGAAAGACACAATACACACCATATTTCAAGTTCACTGACATTAATCGGCTCTCCTGTCTATGATTGGTCAGATTGACTAACCACTCAGGATTGGTCTACTAAAAAATCATTCTAATGTTTATTTTTTTATTTCAGTCAGGATGCATTAAATTGGAGACATTTGCATTAAAAAGTCTGTTTCAAATATGGTTCTGTTTAACTTCCTATTTTGAAATGAAATGTTTTCCACATTGAAAATAAGCAAATTGGTATATTAAAATGATCCAGGTTTGGCATCACAAGAATAAATTACACTTTAAATCTCTTACATTACTACGTTATTTTACAGCAATTATATTGTTTTTCCTGTATTTTATATCAAATCAATGCACCCTTCATAAGCATAAAATACTTCCTTCAAAAAAATCAGGCAGCAATAATCTTCATTGTTAAAGGTGATGAATATTTCATACCCCTATTTTCCCCATTGCGTCATCAAAACATTTTCCCGCATGTGGTGCTTTCGGATCATACTGAGAATTCGTATATCATTGTGCAAACTTTCTTTGAGGGTTTCTGGAGTGAAAGGAAACTTTACGGTAGAAGTGCTCTACGACGTGGTTGCCTTCATAATGAGCTGATTGTGAGATCCCTTTCGCGACGAGCATAACAAACTCTTGCCGAGAGCGCTCGGGTTGGCATGACAGATGAAGAGCGAGTACGAGATGGTAGAGATGGCTGTAATGAGGACTGAAGAGAAACAGACTGAGCTAATGGAGCCCACAGTGAGATGAGGAGCCCAGGAGTTATCGTCTTCTCCTCCTACTCCTCCTCTTTCTTCTCCTTAAACTCAAGTCTCCTAGCATCACTGTCTACCTCTACTATGCTAAAAACAAAATAGTTTCTCTCTTTTCTACTGCTCGGTCACAAAATCCACATGAAATCCGGAGGGATTCAGGGAAACGTGGACGAGACATGGCCACACAGACCAAACATCTGCATCTCTGGACTGTAGAAACAGCTCCACTTTTAGCTTTGATGGGTGAATTATGAAAGACAGCAATTGAGACAGGAAGTTGTGCTTTAAAGGACCTCTGCAGATCGAGTTAGCGGACGGCCAGCGGCCAGCATGCCGTCTTCTAAGTCATGACAGATGTAGGAGTTAAATATGAAGCTGGCCATAAATGACTATATTTAGAAGCTGTTTAAAGATGCATTACCATCCATGGCTAGTAAAACTGGAATTAGTTGCACGGGCTGTATTTAAAATGCCATTAGGAGAAATTTTGTGGGAAATGAAGTGCTAAGCACCTTCAGCTGAAGCGTATTATCCCATATCTGATCCTTCCATCAAGTGACCCATGCTGAACGCAAGTCATATGTGAGCGTGTGAGAGATAGATAGACCTGGCCTCCCGTGCCTACTGAGCTGATTACAGTACTGCAGAAACACTGGCTCAGTTCAGCAGGAACAGGAGTCTGGTCCACAGACCCCCGCTCCTCAACTCATCTCTGCTCCTACAGGCTCATCCACACACATCTCAGGACACTTTAAGTGCGCCTACAGTAGCTTGGAGACCAAAAGCAAAAAACATCAGCGTTGTTATGGTTAAATAAAAAGAAATATTGATAAAAAAAAAAAGTCAAACTGAAATAAAATTTATTTTAAGAAAAGATGACATGAAAAGGTCACACTTTGCAATGGGGTACACATTTACTATTAACTACGAGTGTTTCCTTCTGATTTGTTGCTCATTGACAGTTAGTAAGACAGTTGGTAAGTTTAGTTATGGGGTATGATTCAGGGATCTAAAATGTTGTCATGCAGAATGAGTGTTAATATGTGGTTTATAAATACTAATAAACAGCCAATATGCTAGTAATATGCATGCTAATAAGTGACTAGTTAATAGCGAGAATAGGTCTTTAATAAGATATTACCAATGAAAACTAAAAATGTTGCTGTGCTAACTATCTGAAACAAAAGTTTAATTATTAAACTTAAAACTCACAAATAAATGTCTGTTTTTGCTAATAAAATCATACATATATTATACATACACATACCTGTATGTATAAATTGTATTTATTGTCATTTTAATGGTCACTTTATGGCTGTTTAATATGAACTACTGAAAATATATGTAAAGTTAATTGAAAATTAACAAAAACAAATTTACTTAAACTTTCATATTAATAATTTGAATGTCCACATGCTGACTACAAAATGTATGCATTAGTCACCCGAATAAAAACAAGGGGTTCAGAATTACAATAAAACGACACTTGTATTCCAAACAAGAATATTGTCATTTTATTCCTATTACTCTTTTATCTCTTATTAATTTTTAAAAACCTTATTATGTATGGTACTGTGCAAAAGTCTTAGGCCACTAGTATTTTCACCAACAAAAAATGGTTTGAAGTCGGCTATTTATATATTTTGCGGTAGCGTGTCAGTTGGAAATATCGGTTTACATTTCCAAACATTATTTTTGTCATTAATTGTAATAATGCATGAAGTAACTTAGTCTGTCTCAGTTTGTTCTGTTTCTTTATGTCATTCCAGACAGACTGGATGATGATCAGTTCTGATCTCTGTGTGGAGCACTGGCTGACTCCTTGTGCAGACAATAATCTCACTGCATTATTACAATTAATGACAAAAATAATGTTTGGAAATGTAAACTGATATTTCCAACTGTAGCTTTTGCACAGTACTGTACATCTTTGTGTATGAAACAAACTTGCCTTGATACATTACATCTGATGTCATGCTCATGAATCCTAAGATTGTCTGTTGTACTGAATGTGGCTCTTCTCTTTTGCAGGTTTCAGATCTCTCTGATCTTCAGTCACGCGATCAACTCGGGGAAATCAAGCAGGATCTGACCGTCTGCTGCTCAGGGAGAACAATTATTGGACTATTAAAAGAAATAGCTAAAATGTCATATTTCGTATTGTCAGAAATAAAAACAAATACTGTACACAAATGTATGTGTCTTTGGGAAGTCTTGAAGGGCTGGGCTACCTGAACTTCCACACCTAGGTACATCTTGTTTTCATGCATGCTCAATTTGACGCCAGCACTTTCTGAACTCGTTCACCCCGCGTCCAACAAATCAAGTTCCAGAGTCCCGATCAGATAGCGAGAAATGTTTGTGGGAGAAATATGTGCTGATGATGCATGTTTACACACTAAACATGTCACCTTATCCTCACTGTTAGTGTTTCTACACACATCACATTTTCTTATAATTGTGGTCCCGTCACAACTGGTGTTTTTTGTTCAACAAATACTCAATATGAAGGGACTTTGGACATAACTAGTAGGAGTTAAACTAGTTTAAAAAGAACAGTTCAACCAAAAATGAAAAATGGCGTAAAATGTACTCACCCTCAGGCCATCCAAAAAGTAGATAATGTTTTATTTCACCAGAAGTTTATTATCTAAAGCGGTTGCGTCTAGCTAAAATGCAAGTACTCTATCCACCGTTTTCTCTACTGAAAAAGGAGAGAAATATGCACTGATCCAATACCAATCACAAGGCCAAATTCTTCTAAACAAAAGGATTTGTAGATTTAGATGTGAGCACGATTTAATACCAGAATTCACCAAAAATACTCTAAATAAACTAAATCTTAAAAGTTGAGTAAATTCACTAAATTGAAATGTTTGTGTGAACTATTCCTTTAAATGTAATTAATAGCTTTCAAATGAAAGACAATAGTGACGTTCTTATATAGTTTAGCAAGGCCGTAAATTGAGTATGACCCAGTTTCGAGTTATAAACACATGCTTGAGCGGTCTGAATAGGGAAACCGCTCAGAGGAAATGGCCCTACAGGGAGACGGAGACCCATGGAGAAGCACTAGTGATGATGGAGTCTAGAAAGTACAGTACACAGAAACTAAACTATTCAAGAGGCCCTGCGCTGGGAGTACTGTACACACACACACACACACACACACACAGATGTGAGCGTTCATGTGGTGAGGAGGACTCTGGCATGCTCTCCTGTCAGAAGAGTGTGTGGGAGGACAGTGAGCGAAGACGAATGGCGTGTTAGCTAGACGGAGCTCCGCAGTCAAACAACAAAGACTCCCAAGTCCAAACACTCAGGAAATACAACCGCAGATCTGACAGCAGTCACATCCCTGGAAATTTACATTTTCCCATTCGCGTTTGATGTCATCCAAACACAGATAGAAATACATGTGTTCCTTTTATTTGGCTCAATACATCAAGTGCAGACGCCCCTCTTGGGTTTAGGGGGAGAACACCCACTGCTTTTAAAGTTAAAAACGGCAGCTGGGCTTCAAAATGCCATATCGTCCCACCCAGCTTTTTGGTGCGCAACTGAGCCACGCCAGGATAAATAGTTTCGGCCAGCGCTCGAAGCTAGGACTTTTTATGTGAGGCTCTCAGGTTTGGAGGAGGATGTCCTGAAGAGTCCTCAGCCTGGAATGAACCCTGTCATCCCACGTAGCGCCACTGTTTAGTCTGCAGCGTATTGAGGCGAGGATCCACAGTGCCCTGCGCTTCAAAGCGGCCTCAGTCAGCACCTGCCAGACACATTATTGAGATGAGCCCATAAAATATATTGTAGTAAATAATGTTTATTATTTACTCTCATATTGCAAACCCTATTACTTTTCCAGTGGAACACAGAGAAGAATTTTTACAATAGTTTAGTGACAATTTTTAAAAAATTCTCATATTAGACATTTTCTATAAACACCCCTGAAAAATGATTTTAAAAATGTGTTTTACTAAATGCCGGAGAAAATCCTTACACTATGTACAATACTAGTATATAATGTAGTTTGTGGCGAAAAGCAAAATTTGACAATGTTACAATGATTTTGCTTTACCGGCAAAGACAAAGGTAGAATTAATAAACATGGCTGAAGACATTGGTTTGTCCTACTGTAAGCAAGATGATAATTGCAAGAAAAATTGTTTTTAGTAAATCATAAAAATGGAAAAATGGCCTAAAAAAAAGAAAAGAAAAGAAAAATCTTAAAATTATCACATTACATTTAAGAAAACAATGGAAATTATAAGATAATATTATCTTATGTTTTACATAATTTCAACATTACAAAAAAATAATTATGACAAAAAAACAACTATTGAAAAAAATATATCAAAATATTCAAAATAAAAAGCCTTTTAAAGCTTTTTTTAAATCTCATAAATTTTTTAAAACTCACTATTTCCAAATCGTAATTTCTTACTTTCTCACTAGTATCAGTGATAAACGCTGGAATCACTGTGATTACATAATTGAATTATTCTTTCTTCTTTAATAAATCGTTCTTCTAGACCGGTTCAAACTCGTTCACATGAGTTGAAAGCTTCTCGGGTGAAAGATTACCAATAGTGAACAATGATTTAAATCTCAGTCTAATCCTCACACAAGTCTATCACATGATTTCATAAGACTTAGACAAGTCACATGAACTGTTTTTATGATGCGTTTGGTTTCTGCTTGTCTGTGTCAGAAATAAAATTTCTCGTAAACTATCCCTGTGTGTACCTTATTAAGGTGTAAACCTGTTTTTGTAGTGTGTGTGTGAGAAAGAGAGACTGAAACACTTTTGATTTTAAATGTGTCGTAAACAGCCAGCAGCCTATTTTTATTCTGTTGTTCTCTGCATACCACAAGAACTAGCGTAGGGTCAATAAAGGCCTTGATGACAACTTAATAGGGTTGCACACAGCCCTCGTCACGTCTTGAATAGGCCAGCGGGTTCGCATGAGCAAACCCTTGGCATTTGAGGAGGTGAAAGTTATTTTACAATGTGCTGAATCTGAATCAGAGAAGACCTCACCTCGTCAGTTATTTCAGTGATAATGCTAACAGGTCCGTGGGAAAAGACGGTGAAGTTTGAAAACAAATGCAAAATGAGGTTTGCTGAAAGGGAGGAGGACAGGAGCTCTTTCACAGCGCTGAGGTGTCTGGGAGGGGGAGGACGAGTGAGAAACAGCATCCTTAGATGAGTCCAGGCTTCTCTAGCCACTGCCTGGGGTTAAAACAAAAAGGAGGAAGCCATCAGTAATTTTCCAGTCTGCTTCACTTTGCTGCTTTTAACTTGTGACGTAAGGTTGACTGACTTCAGCTCCATAATTAGACCTCTTACAGTTAGTTGGGACCTCTGGTGCCCTCTGTCGGTGGGGTGGTGGAAGAACGTCAGGAGCCACAGCAGCGGTTCGGCCTTCTCGGGCGCTGCCAGAACAAGCAGCTCAGCAGCTGTGTCCACCCAATACCCACACTGCACCAGCAGGAACCAAGCCTCAAAGACAGCCTGATACGCCCTGGAAAATCACCATCCACCCAAACACACAACCTAACAATTATTTACTGATACATATGGCTTCCAGCACCAAGAGAGATGGAGGAACAGGAAGGCCGAGTGAGTTTGCACTGACAGCTGCTCAAACTAAAGCGCTTCTTGAACTTAATATCCTGCTGACACTTATTAATTAAAATGCTTACAATGCATGCATTTTTCTAGAACTGTACACATGACGCACATGCATCAGGCTATATAATGTATAATATTTAATTAACAAACAAACCAGATAATGGTTTTTTAATACTGTGGAAATCTAAAAAAGCTGAAAGTAATATATTTTTATTTAGTATTATGTTTTGATAAAAAGCCATTTAATAATTTAAAAAATATATGTTCTCCAGTCTATTTAAGTAAAAGCAGTTTGAACCTTCCCTGAGTATTTCCAGTACTACTACTACTAATAAAATCTCAATAGGTTAAATTCACACCAAATGTCAGTCTATTCATGTCAAGGATAAAATGGATGTATGGTATGTTCGGCTAAATGAAAGACTTATGCACATATACTATAAATGGACTTTGAAGAGAGTGTGAAGAGATCTGTTGCACGAAGGGGTTCATGAATTACAACTGTTTTGTTGCTCAGGACATCGATACTACTTCATGGTGTGGACAGACTCTTTTCCTAGTCAAGGATTTGTGAAAAGCAACTATGTGCTTCAGGTGAAACCTATCTGTGCTGGTCATCTGTATCCAAAATCCCCACCTGTGTCAAGCCTGAGCGAGCTAGAAACATACAGGATTACCGTGTGGGAAATCTCTGTAGTAACAGCGCTGCTAATGATAAGAGAGCAATGAAGTGTAAGGTGTCTTGAAGCTCATCTCACCTGACATCTTCCCCCGCCTCCTCATTCTCCGTCACGCTCTGAAGTAAACTTCTGATCCAGCTCAGATGATCCAGCCAGGCTTCTCTGGGAACCTCTGAAAGAGGGCGAAATGAAAAATGTAGAAATCAGACACTTTTGAACTTGATTTCCAGGTGGATGAGGTGCAACCTCAAGCCTCAAGCTTTCAACTGACCCTTTAGATTTTCCCTGGCCTTAAGAAATGTTGCCACCTGCCATACTATCATTCCTAATATTATAACCACACTTTGTTTCTGTTGTGTTGCGGCTTGTTTAATGTGTAACGTTTCCAAAAAATACTGAGCATCACGACTGTTTTCAACAAATGTTTCTTAAGCAACAAATCAGCATATTACAATAATTATTGAAGAAGAATCATGTGATAGACTAGAGTCAAAGGAAAAATGTAATTGTAAAATAAAGTGATTCAGCCAACTTACTCTATCGATTTCAAATGAAAAAAAGGTTGTCTATTCTTTCAGGTAAATACCCTGATCAGAAAATGCTCACCGGATGAACTGCCCCTTTAAGACATGCCACAGTCAAAGAATCATAACCTATCTTTAGCTTGATGAGGTAAATAACTGGGCTTCGCCATTCACAAGTCTCCTTTCAGAGACAAGGTCCCCTTTCACGTCAATCATTCCATGTACAATGACAATATATTGCAAACAAATACTGCTAAAAAAACAGCCCCTGGAGCAGCAGGCACCTGAGGTCTGCAGCTATTCTTCTGTTGTGCTGGTTATAGAATAGGTGGCATTGTGAGGACATCCTCTGGAGTTCAGGAGGTCATTTGGGAGCCAAGCCAGAGATAGATATCAGAGGACCGGACCGAGGCGGCAGGGTGGGTATAGGAGGAAGGAGCCTGTTTGTTTGGGACTGCTCTGATGGGGGGGATGGAGATAAGGCCAGGCAAATGAATCTCTGAAGTAGTATTGTAGTTTGCTAGTGATCGGATGTATTTAGACTACACTGTCTCACTTTTGCAAGTAAATATGCACAATTTCTGACCAGACATTTAGAAATGGCCCTTCATATTTGGCTGCTTGTGACTGACATGCGGTTGATGAAAAAAAAAGAAACTATTTAAAGTAAATACATGTGTGTCCAAATAATAAAACCTGGTGATTTGTCAGGTTAAAGTTAGCTTTCTACACAACATCTGTGCTATGTTGAGTGTTTTGTTGTTTTTGCTGGTTCTCTTTTGTTTCCTTGTCATATATTGATATTTTCATATTATACTGAAATGATTTTGGGTAAAGTGTGCCAGTTGTGCTGGTAAATTGTTCAGGATGGTTTCTGAATATTTTTCAGAATGTGTGAATAATACATAGCAATCCCATCCAACTTCTTTTTACATTATTCAATTTCTTTCTATAAACAACTCGTTTAAGGTCATGTTTCATTTCTAATGTAAATCATTTACACACAATTCAACTTCCCCCTTAGTATGACAGGTTTTGAAAAAAAGAAAAGATTTATATGTGTGATATGTGCCTTAAAATGTTTCACTTCAACTGTGTTACAAACTGCTGTGGCATCATATCATCAGGAGATCTTCATAAACGATGCTCTTTTGTTAAGCAAAGGTCTGAATTTCTCAGAAAGAGTAAGGGGTGCTGTACCTGACGGTGCTGTCAGTAAAGGAGAGAGCAAACTGGGCATCACATGTGGGAAGAATGCTCTGAGTGGTAGACGATCCTACAAATCATATTTGCACACAGATATTACAAATATGAAACACCACTTTTTTGTCAACCAAACAGACCTGCCAATTATATGAAACTCCGCAGAGGCTATGCATTATTATTTGTCTTGTTTCCTTGTTTATGGCTCCATATTTTTGGAAACAATCATTATTTTTGCGATTCAGTTTGGTGCTGCTAGTGCCAGATAAATTACACATTCACCTTCATGAAGTCAGTTTGTACCTGGGGTTTTTGTCCAGCCAGTCTCTGGAGGAAGTAGACGGTGAAAAGCTGTACGAGGGCTCTCACGGACAGGTTCTCATCAATCTCTGTCAGCACATTTCTACACACACAAAATCTCACAGTGTTTCTGAAATAAATTTGCTGTGGTAAAGGTAAAACAGCCTTATTTACTTCATGCTAATAAAGAATAACTAAGGATGCAGCAACACAGAGGTTTTAAGTCAACAATTGCTGTTATAATAAATACCGTAGTGCTTTAATCGATTATATTACATTACATTATGCTGTATTATATAAATGGATCTGATATATTATATAAATAGTCCATATGGAATCCACTATAGGTTTTCTTTTCTGAGCTGATTTAAGAAGAATGGATTTAAAGATAGTCTAAGGCACTTTCTATAAGGTTTTGCGGTGTAGATACTTAAAAGGTCTAACTAATAGAAGTAAAATGCACACAAAATATGATATTCACCTGTATATTTCGTTGACTGTGAGGAAAATGTGACAGTGATTGGCTGAAGCTTGAGGCTGGTGGGGGAAGAAACAATACATTTTGTCATCTCCTCTCTCAACCTCTAGGGGGCAATGCTGTAATAATAATGAGGACCTGTTGGCCTCTTATACAGACCATAATTCAGTGCTGCGAGTTTAACTGCCAAGTTTCTTACCAACAAAATGCACATTGCCTTATTATACAGGAATATCATCTGTTTTAGATTCATGTGAAAGAGAGTAAAAAATTACATCCAAGCAGCTGTACGAATGTCTGGTGCAGCACGTAAACGTACATGCTCATATTTTAATAGAACAGGTTTCATTAATATGCCCATAGTTCATATGGGCAAAGAATGTCATAAAAGCATTTCATCCAGACCCAAAACATCAGTGCTGCAGAAAGCCCACATGTGCCCTTGCTGTCTTTGATCCTTAGAGCATTTGTCTTTGTTTGTGCATGTGTATGTGTGTGTGTGTGTGTGTGTGTGTGTGTGTAGGCCACAGGGAGAAGTCTCATTATTCTCTCCTTCATTTGGGACCATTAAAACGTCTGCCCCACCCAGCCCACAGGCCCCCTCATCTCCCCTCTGCATGCACACACACACCCACACACACACACACACACACACACACACACAAACCCCCCCCAAACCCCAAAGCATCTCAGATATTCCCGTAACCTCTGCTATTCAACGCGTCCCAAAAGCCTCCAATTTGCTGCTCCAATAAAAAGAGACGCATTTCAGCAACAAACATTAGACGGTATGATCCTGTCTCAGAAACAGAAGACATGGAAACGAGAGAAAGATCTTAGTATACAGAGCTCACAGCCAATATCATAAACCAGAGAACCAAAATGACTGCAACTGCAATCGCAACAACTTTTTGCACAAAGATTCAAATGCACCTGAAGCGGAAATGCCGTTCTCCGCATTCATAAACTTTCAGACAGATTCAGACACAATCATCCAACACTACCATTCAAAAGTGTAAGATGTTTTTCAAGTAATTAATATTTAGCAAGGACATTAAAATGTATCATGTTTGACAGTTAAGACATTTATAATGTTACAAAATATTTCAATTTCAAATAAATGCTGCTCTTTTGAAATTTCAACTCAAAGAATCCTGAAAACAAATGTATCAGTTTTTAGGAAACACAAAATGATAATAATAAGATGTCCTGAGTGCCAAATCAGCACATTAGAATGATTTCTGAGGGATCAGGTGACACCGAAGACTGAATAACACTTTATATTAAGTGTCCCTAATACCTGTGTACTTCCATAGTAACTAGATGTGTATATATCATATCATATTCTATTCTACTTCTATTCTCTTTTTATTCCATTTTATTTTTATTGCTAGTTTACTTTTTTAAAATTATATTATTATATTTATCTGCTGTACTTATTTTTATATTCAACCCTTTTTTCACTTCACTAAGTCATGTGACAGGAATTACATAGCTACATTTTGTAATAGTAGTATGTATGTAGGTGATCAGGGGGTGTAGTTGGGTAGGTTTAGGGATCTGTAAAGTGGGTGGAGTAGGTGGAGTTGGTAGACCTCTGTAATACCAGTGTATATACATGGTAACTCCTCAGGAACTGCCCACTTAATATAAAGTGTAACATTCTGGACACCAACCACAATTTATAAGTAAAACCTAATTTACTTCCCGCTGCTGTGTAGCATCAGAGTAATTACATGCTAAATCCTTAGCAATTGTCTATTTAATATGAAGTGTAACACTTTATTTAGCAAAAAGTGTTGTTACCAGTGTCCTGTTATACATTTGTACTTACACACACCATTCTGAGGGTTGTTACATGTGTGTAGTTACAGATATATTACAGCTGTAGATACTATGTACCGGTGTGTGCTTACACTGTGGTTACATACTAGATACACATCTAGTTACTAAGGAAGTACACAGGTATTAGGGACACTTAATATAAAGTGGGACCGATATTTTTGACAGACTCAGACTCAGTACTTATTGAGTTTTATTATAACTCAATGACTGGCCAAGATTTTCTTATTAAATAACTATGTGTTTACAGAAAAAAAAAAAATCAAAGTAGATTTAAAAAATGCTTGAAACAACACAGGGACGAAGAAATGATCAATAATAAAAAGAAAAACTAAAATCAGAGATGACGTGACATATGCAGAGGCATTAGGAAAGGGCTGTCTGCTTGTATTTTTTATGAAGGCTGAAGTTTTCTCTCCCTAGTGAAAACAGATGGACTTTCCGAACACTCATCCATACCTTCTCCTAACACTTCAGGGAGGGTCAATTACGGCATGGCAAAAACATCCTCTTTCTGGCAGAGGGATGCTGGAAGATGCTGTTTATTGTTATTGGATCTTAGCTTTGAGGAAGGTGGATGAAAACAGAAATGTGAAACTAATTTCTGGTTTCCCCTTTTTGATTGCGGTTTAAACAACTTGTTCCTGCAACGTAAACACACCGCAGAGTTCAATCTGCTCTCAAGCACAAACAAATAGGAGTTGAACGCAGCTGCATTTGGGCCTCATTTTACCTGTCTGTACTGCTCAGAATGAGACGCTAAACAGATCAAAACGAACCTCAAACATAAGCTACAAGAAGACTGTCCTTAGATGGACATGTAAATAAGGTCTTGATTTGAGTCATTTTAACTTTCTTCATGTAGGTACTGTACGAAGCAGTCTCGTAAAGATGTGTATGGGTCAAGGGCCTGCTTCACGTCATGCTTTATGTGTCTGTTCTCAAAAAGAGGCCAGCGTATCATACAATGCCGTTAATCTCCACACGCTGTGTACCATACGAACAACAGACCATCAAATTCCTTCTTTACTAGCATAGTTTTACTGTCAACACAGCAGCACCAAATTAATTAGCAACCGAAGCAAATATTATGACATGCGGTACTAGTTGCCATCAAACATAACAGTGTGAACTGTTGCTAATAAACATGATGATGGTCTGTTGCCATAAGGTGCTGATATATTTGTTTAACAGTTTTTAAGAGTTTATATTTTGACAATATGCAATATGTGGGATCAAAAAGTCTGAAATCACTAGTGAAAGTGTTTTTAGTTTTGCGTTTTTATAAATAGATTTTCTTGTGAACTATATTACCAGAAAAACAGACAGAAAAGATTAAAATTTTAATAATACTTTTAATGTGGTCTCAATCTTTTCTAATCAAGAAAGGAAAAATGTCAATATAGAAGAAACCAAGCTTACCAGTAATGAGTCACTAACATGTTTGTCCAGACTCAGTGTCATTTGTTCATGGTCAGAAAGCACAGATTCCAGTAAGCTCACTGCTGCCCCTTCCAGACAGGTGGGACTGTGACACCACAGGTTCACTACGGCCTCATCTTCTAACACAAGCCGCTTACTATGTAGGACAGAAAACACACCAATATAATTGAATGCTGTTCATATTGGATGAGAGACAGTGATGACACTCACCTGATCAAGGCCTCACTGACTTCCTTGATGAACTCTTGATTCAGACAGGAAGAGCCACACCACAAGGAATGCTTCAGCAGGGCTCCAATAAGAGGAGACATATAAGGACATGTGACCAAGGCAGCGCATGCTGTTGACATGGCATAAATATTCCCATTTGAACACCTACAAGCAAACAAAAATACAGAAATACATACAGAAGGTGTGAGAGTGGATTATCTGTCTTTGACAATTTCAAAGTGCTGTACAATGCTAACTGAACACAGTGTGAATGTCTTTTCCAGGTGTAAGAATTAAATAAATGTTTATGTCCAGATGGATATTAAGGTTTTATTACCCGGCGGATGGGTTTGACAAGCCGTCACAGCTTTTATTGACCTCCTCGGTCATCATTGACACAACCTGAAAGTGACAGCAGGACACAACGGTTTATCTTTAAGTTCTTAAAATCAATGCAGTTTAAAAATGACTAAAAACTTATGATGTTATGAAGTCTCATATAAACAGACAATCTCTCATGTAAATGAGAATGGAATAACATTTGGGGCCCGAGCAATATACTGCATATAATATTCACAATGCGTTTCATGTTCGTGATATAAAACTACAACGCCAACGCTCTTTAAAAGGGTTTCTTATTTGTCCATGACCATCACAGTTTCACCAATCCATCTCAAATTTCCCATTTCACAAAACTTTAAACTATACTTTTCACTGCATTTATGCTTGCAATAAAGCCTGTTTTGTTGAAACAACAGTTCTTGTGATGGGGGAAAAAAAATAGATGCTATTAAAAATCATTGATGGATTGATGGATAACTAACATGTCAAGGTTCTGAATTAAGATTTTCCCAAACCTTCTGAAGAGCCTCCGAGTGGTATCTCTCCGGGGTTAATCCAGCATGTTTTACTGTAGCATGAGCTACACTGTCCTCTTCCTCCATGATCAGATGACACAACATATTCTGTCCAGAACAGATACAAAACAGATAACAATGTCAACGACAGCTTTTAAACCCCCTCCATTTATGGCTAAATTTAAATCACACACCAATAATCATCAATAACTAAATTATTTAGCCATGTGATTGAACAACTATTTGCTTATCATAAATCCATCTACATGTTGCACACAAATAATTATAACAAAACAGAAGACAAGCCTGTCTGTTTTTGAAAGCTCAGGGTTTAAGCCTTGACAGAAAGCATGTGTGCTTGTGGAGGGGCCATGTGGTTTCTTTAGGTTTACAGTATGCTAAGATGTCCTCCACAGACCCAAAGAGGCTCAATTACTACCATCTGAACAGCAAAAACATACTGCAGATCACACTTAACTCTAAGCTGGGCTGCGGCTACAGCGCAGGCCAATGAAACACAGCCTTTTTACATTCTCACGTTTTTTTCTCTACCTTGAGGTGGAGAACATGGCATTTTTTTTTTTTGGGTTCTTCAAAGTGGTAATTTAGACAGTACTTAACCACATAATATGAAAAAAACAATATGAAAAAAGACAAAAAAACAAAACAAAACAACAACATCACAAGCATCACATGACTCTTATAGCTTCAATATCTTTAAACAAGCAAGCAAACTTCTATTATTAAACTATTAATAAAATGAAATATTTGCACACCTCACAGGTATGAAACGTGATTTAAATGCATTCAGGTCCATTTTGACCGAAAAAAAAAAAGCTTTTAGCATGGGAAAAAAACTATAATCCATTCTGACCTGGATGTCGGAGTTTGATATGGAACAAAATTAATGACAAAAGTATTTTGAAATAAAAAGCTTGTTGAATTTCACAAATCGAAAAAAAAATACAT
>JAUMHG010000045.1:9530064-9541346 GCA_032359395.1 Enteromius anoplus | reverse complement strand
AATGTATTTTTTTTTCGATTTGTGAAATTCAACAAGCTTTTTATTTCAAATAGTTTAGGCAGGATTTTTGTTCCATAGTTTGATTCGTCTCAAAATACTAGTAAAATATATTTAGCCTTCTCCCATCTCTCTCTCTCTCTCACACACACACACACACACACACACACACACATTTGGAATTACATTTTGTTGATAAACTTGAATATGCAATGCCTTCTGATGAACCACTGACTGCAGCATGAAAAATTAATCATCTTTTTCTACCGAAAGCCAAGTTATACAAGTAAAAATATTTAGTTTGAAAACATCCCACAGTAATATTTATGTTGTTTTGTTAGAAAATGAATATGTTAGTTTATGTGAGGGTTTTAGCAGTTCAGTCCAGTGCTAACATTGGTAATTGTGAGATTATATGTTCTTAGGAAATTCATATTATGATGTACAATGTGAACAAATTTGATGTACAGTATGAAATAATTTAAAACAAAGATTTAAAATTTTTTTATTATTATAAAAAAAAGTTTAAAAAAACAAAGTTTTATTATTCATGTCAGATGAGGGCTGCATTTCATGCCATTTAATCCTGGTTAAGAAAAGATATATACTATCAAACGATAAACGACTGACCTTATCTTTAATCTTTCTTTCTAATCAGCCTAAAACAGTTCTCAAATGTGTCTGCAGAGGCAAATGTTTAATTCTTAAAAAGACCACACAAGTCTCCCAGAGGACTGCTTCCAGACCCCCGGGAGCCCTGAAGGAGCGGAGGGGCCATCAGGCATGGTCTGGTCTCTCTGATGTGGAGAGAGAGAGAGTCAAGCTGGCGCTCCAGAGCAAAGGATAATAGAAGAATGGGCAAACGTCTCTTTAATAACAGACAAAAATGTCTCTCCGTGCCTCTGCGGAAGCATCGTCATTCTTCTTCCTCTCATCTTCTGGGCTCAACGAGCCACAAGAACACCGCAACCAAGTTGGCTTTGTGAATGACAGGACCGTTTGTTTATTCATGCCGATCAACTAAAGGAACACAGGCCATCACTGCCATTGAGGCTCTGGGGGATCAGCTGGAACCATCCCAGATGAACCTCGCATTGTAACCCATGCTGATCGACATAAAGGCTTTCTCAGATGAGTGAGTCTTTGCATGTTGACAGTGACAGTAAACAGTGCTCGAAACAAACAAGGATGGGGTAAACGGAAAAATGCACAGTCCATTAGAACCGCAAGAAACACAAGAATGGAAAAATAAGAGATCAGCTTTCTGGGAGAAGCAAGACGTCAGGCTGGGAGAAGAAGAAAGACCCCAGGGAAATTAACTCAAACCGAATCAATTTGCCAAAACACAACAAGAAAACGACAGAAGACACTGGACAGTAATTGGTTTACAGGTTAGGGACATGCTATTAAACAAAGAACACACTTCCAGATCAGCGTGATCAAGCCTGAGGAATGGTGCCATGACTCTACAAACCAGCAGAAGGAGACTGGCCAGTCTACCAAATACAGAAGATAAAAACAGCAAGCTTATAGACCTTATACAGGTCAGAGTCTTTTGGATTGTTTCATTGATCAAGTAAATGCACATGTGCCTATAATCTGTAACGTTACTTCACAAATCAAGTCCTAATCTCTGTTTTTTGTTCCCTATCTTTCCTCAACGAACCATACGAACAAGCACTGCTGCTGCACTAGGGATTGTTAGCTAAGCAAATAAATAATGTAAGATTAAACACCGTGACTGAGAACCCACACCTCCCTACGACTCCACTTCCCTTCGTATAGGTCAAAAAACATCTGGCAAATTAAAAGTTTACTTTAAAAGCCCTGCTTTAATTAGCGCCATGTTTTATTAGATGAAAAAAATAATCAAACGAATACACACACGTTTGAATCTGGCAGAAATGCGAGGGGTTCTGTATTGCTTATGGTAAACCATCTGCGTGAACTCTGTAAAAAGTTGAAAGTGTACAATTATTTCACTTCTTTTTCATCTCCTTAAATATAAAAGTGTACATTGGGAATTTCTAAAACACTCCTCTGACGGGTTGAAAACTGTTTTAAGTAGGGGTCTGGAAGACTATGAGGTTTATTGGGTACATTACAAACACAAAAGGGCTCAGAAAATTTAAAGCATGTGTTTTAAAACTCTTCATTGTCATTTTAATAACAATTTTAGTCAAATAAAAAACATATATAAAAAAAGAATGTCCCTTTATCACACTTTGAATTAAACAACCAATATATTGCTATTTTAATTGTGTTTGCCAGGATATCAATTTGTAATACTGCTTTAACAATCTGTTTATCTATGCAATAAAACTTGAGGGTTAGCAAAGAGGTGAAATGTTGTTTCTTTACCTTGATCCACATGTTGGCTTTTCGTTCGACAGCATTCAGTGGCTCAGCGCTGTACAGACAGCTCAAACACCGCAGCAGGAGTCTCTGGCTCCTCTCTGAGCATACATAAACAAGACCACAGGACAAAATGGCATTTATAAAATGTGAAAATGGCAAAATTATTCATCTACTGTATGACAGAGAACCTACGAGCAAGCATGCATTTATAATCAGGCACAAACATTACAGTAAAAAGCTAGAGACAAACGTTTTAGATCTTTAAACAACTATAATAAAATAAAAAACCTATGATGTGAAACAAAACTGCAAGATCTGATCGTCTGATATGACATTTCAGGGAAGGGAAGTGTTGATCATACAGAAAGAGAGGTAGTGAAAGCAAGCCAAATAACAGAACAAATGCCCAGCAGGCCGCTACAGGGTTCATTGGAAAATTAGTGTAAATACCCAACCCATGCAGACACATTTCTTGGTCTCAAATGGGAAACACACCCCTGAGTGTAGAAGAGTCGTAAATTTACCATCCGCAATAACACATGGGTTCCAACAAAGTCTTCCCAGGAACTGGCCCACAAAAGGAAACGTCTTCATGGCCTCACTAGTGGAGCTCTGTTATACAGTAAACACACATACCTCAGACATCAATAGCAAAAACCGGCATCTGCATTATAAAAAATAATAAATAAACTGCAATTGGACTCAACATTAACAGTTTCACAGTGCAGACGAAGTAATACAAGTGAATAACTCAATTAAACCTTTTTTGCACTTTTTTTATTTTATTTTGTTATTGTAAAGTGCTATAAGTTAGATTTAAACCTCGCTCATATTAGCACCTAAGGATACAGACCTACCTGCCTCGGCTTGCTTTACTCTCACACACATATTTCATGTACAGCATGCTACCAAAATAGCTTCCTGGGCCATAATAAGGGCCATTTTAAAAGACTTTGTGTGTGGTTTGTCTTTGGAACATCGAGGCAGATCTGATGGTTGCCGAGAGAAACTAAGCAGGAACAAATGTTCTCATGTCAGAGCTATATTGTTTAGCATTCGTTCCCATCAAAATTAACTGTCATCAGCAGATCCTGTCTCAGATCATAAGCGGTCTTTTTTTTCTAAAGTAATACTGACAGTTTAAGTAACAGAATAAACGCATGCCACTTGCCTAGCTGACATCACAAGTATGAACAATTAGCTAATATGGAAAAAATCAATCATCGTTTCCCAAAGAACTATTTAAGACAAAAAATAAAAAACCTTTTGATGGAGCTTTACAAAACTATTCCCACGCAGACAGACGGAGAGAGTCACTGATCACTTCTTTAAAGTCAGTTACGTAATTAATGAAAACCAGTGAACTAATGCAAAGGCATGTTGAGGATCACAGCTTTTCGCATCAGTTCAAGATGTGCCCTGCCAATTTACTGTAAACTGGAAGCTATACAAAGGATCTAAGCCTTTTTAACATTCCATAGGCACATAGACGCTAAACGATTTCAGTGCACGCACGAAAGTGAATGACACCATTCCTATGGCACTTTAACACACAAAAAAAAGACCCTGTGGGAGCCAAAAAAATAATTAATACGAATGCAGAGCACACACTAAACTAATTATATGTAGCTCTAGATGATTTGTAATCATAACATTTTATATATATTTTTTTTTACTTTTGGTGCCAGGAACCCCCAAAAGGGATGAATCCCTTTTCTAAAATGTAAATGCAGCTATTTTCACCTAAAAAAAAATTATAGAAAAGCATATTATAAAAACAGTGTTTAATAATTAGCTTTTATATTGTTATTGTACTGAAGCCAAAACAAATTATCATTATCTAGAAAATGATATATAATAATACAATATTATATTAAAGTTATTACATTATTTTTTATCCCCACTTTAAATGTTAAATGTATAAACCTGAAAATGATTTAATGCTTTTTAAACCTAATATTGCTCCAAAGCAGTTTTACAGCTTTGACAACCATAACATTTCTCATCTGCATAACTTTTTGCAGACTCTCTAGAAAACTTTTAAAGCCATCTGTGGTCCCCAGACACCAGCAAAAACATTTCAACTGAAGTTCAGTTTAAATTCATTTAAATTCCCATTACATCTTATACAAAAATGTCAAATTTCAATAAAACTTAACATTAAACTGCATCCTTTAGATGAATTTGCTATGCCATATCACAATATCAACTTTATTGAGACTAATTACGCTGCCCTAGTGTGGACCCTGGACAAATGGTTTGAAAAGTTTATTTATATGTGTCTCTCATGGATGTCATGACAAAGTCCAGCTCCAGCACAGAGGTGCGAACAGCTTTGTCATTGCACATACAATCCCAGAGATGTCTTCTCGTGGGAGTTAAAGGGCAAAACGTCTTATGTACACATTCACAAATCTGCAAATGCTGAATGTGTTCATCACACACATTCGTCTCTCAGTCTCCCCTTGAGCAAGGGCTCATCGCCAGCGGGCACCCAACTGCGCCAGGCTTAGGAAGAACAGTTTACGGGACCGTGAAACCTCCCCTTTCCAGCAGTCCCAAGCAGGGAGTGGGAAAACCGGTTAGGATGGAATGCAAATGAGGAAATTGATATAAATGAGACATTTTTTCATCCCCAGGCGCGAGCCACGTTCTTAACTCATCAGAGTGCTGCTGTTCAGATCCGTTTCGTTCGGGCCTTTTTACGAGGCTGTGCCGGGAATAAGGGTTTAGGGCCAATTAAGAAATCCTGATCCCATCACATTGCTGAATGCCGTCAGAGGGGCTGACGCATGCCGAAAGTGAAGGAAACGGAAGACGTGTTTGCATTTTAGCTGAGGGGGCCATTGTAACTAGAAATAAGAAGGTCTGCAAGACATTGTTTTCTTTTCCGACACGCCAGGCACCAAGCGGCATGGTGTGCAGGGCCAACGGGAGATCTGCTGGTTCGAAAGGCCACTGCTAGATGAATAAAGAGCTTCTTTCAAGGTGAGGAGAGTCGGTGGGAGGCAGAATTTTTCTTAACACTAGTCCTTCACAGATTCGTCCGAACCCATGCTACCTCGTCCAAATTCGCAACACTTGATGCAGGGATACATTAGGTTACTGCTGGCAGTCCCTGGGTGGCTATTAGTCCACTAAATCATCACCATGATTGTGCCTTCAGTCTCACAGAGCGGCTTCTGCTAGGGGTGCTAAAAGAGTTAGTTACAGCACTATGACTTTAATTTTAGATGTGATTTCATGAACTCTGCAGTAGAGATGTGCAAAACCACAAATTTTCATTGCTGAGTTATAAATTACTGTGAGACTTTTAGCATGTTGAACCACATATTATCATATGATTTACATTTATATATTATACAATATATATTATAAATGAAAACATTTTAAATTGTAGGTTCAGAGAAAACTTTCAAAAGACAAAAATTAAACAAAAGCAAAAAACTATCATTTAAAGTCTTAACACAGTTGACCTCACTCATCAGTTAGTTGATTATTAAATGACCTTGTTGGTTATTATTGGACCATCCTGTCCAATGTGAACCAATTTCCTCAGTACAGAATTAAGAATACTGAACAACATTAGCTCGACTATTGTTTATTGGAGGCTAGCATTTAACAATAGCTGTAGGGATCAACTGTGTGTACACAAAACACTACTACAGCTTGAAGTATAAAGCGGGTTTTTTTATACCATTTGTTGCACCCCCTGCAGAACTTGATGCAGAAAGCTCCTCAGAGAGCCAAGGTGTCTGCTTGTGTCCAGAAGAGCAGAATATGACGTAGCTTCCCCCCAGCTCACGGCTTTGGCCATCCAAAACTGCACATCTGTCTCAGATACAGCCTCCATTTTCTCAAGTCTGCGAGGACACACGGAAATAAAAGAAACCATAGGTGAATAGGCTTTCTGGGAGTGAACTTTCCCGTTCAAGGCCAGCAGAGCACTCTGCATCATTTCTTCAAGAGTGTGTTTCTCATTCCTGAAAGAGCAGGAGCGTTAAGACCGTAATAATGATGTCCTTTGTACAGAGTCTGAAATGACAGGGGTTGTAATCAGGAAATGGGGAGTTGAAAATGTGTTACCCAATTGAGGGCTCTTAATTTGTCAGCAGCCTGTATTTCATGAGCCAGGCCAGTTTGAAAAAGGATAAAAGAGGCACTGGGTAGTGCAATGAAGTCTTCGTGGACTCATTTTAAACTTCCAGAACCCTCTTAACTCAGCAAAGAAGTATTTTTGACAAATAAACAAAACCGAACAAGGCTGAAACCATCAATGGAGACGTATCCTCATCTGCGTCCTGTTGGGAGCCGAGGTTCTCACACCGCGATCACGGCATAACAGAGTAGAAAAGGCGCTCAAACAGCTTGTGTGTGCGGGAGCAGGAGTTTGTGGGTAATTGTTGTTCTTAGTCTTAATGACAGGTCTGTAAAAGACACAACAAGGGAGCGTTTTTATGATCTGCTCGTAACAATGCAGTCGTTTAATGTCTTGCCATCACCCCTGCTGGAAAAATCCCTTGGGTGAGACAATGTAAATATATAATTAGCCTTTCTTTCCTTTTTTTCATCAAACCAAACTATGAACAAACGCTCCTTGTTGACTTGTCATCCACGCACAGCTTTCAACAGTCCTCTGGGGGACACAGCCGCCTGGCCAATAAAGTGCCACGGCCAAGATGGGTGTAGTTTCCAACACGGAATACTGGTAGAGCGCTAGCTGAATTTGTGCAAGTGTCAAATTATTTGGGCTGTTTTGCACTGGAGAGTGTCAACATTGACGCGTACCAACACATACTAATGTCCTGAATGCATGCCAAATAAAAAAGAAATCCTTGAGTAAAGAAGTGACTACAAATGTATAATTAGGCTCTTGGCAAGCAACATTCAAGAGCAGAGTCAAACAGGTTGGCCTTTCAATTGCTCGATTTGGTTCGGTTGGCTGGTTTGAAGCAAAAATTGTCTGTTCAGACAGCTGATGTCTGAGTGAAGCTTCATTTACCATGGTGCTAATGGTTTTGACATTCTCAGCTGGAGGGCAAACACATTACTACACTCCACTCAACGATCTGTCATCATATTGGAATTAAAATCATCTGAGAAGGCCTAATAATAAATGATGTATGGATCAATTCATCTTTACGGATTTATCAGTGATCATGCAATACTCTCTTTGGAATCTTTATTTAAAAAATGTTGTATCTGATCTTCTTTTAGAAGTAAGCTGTGATGAAAACAAGTGACAGATCATTTCTTCCATATTATGATATTTATTTGAGTTTAATGGATTACTGAAAAAAAAAAAAAGTGGGCCGGAGCCTTATTGGCTAAACTAAAACTAACACAATAAATATAAAACAACTATTTAAATTGTTTCTTTTTATTACTATGTTTGCATATTATTATCATAGTTTTAAAAATAACATTTATTTTAAAATGTATATTTTTATGATGGATTGTATTTGTTTAAGAAAATCCAATATAATAATGATTTGTAAACTAGCAATAAGTAGCAAAAAATATATACTGAAGGCATGGCTATAAGTTTTAAGAACCACTTCCCTGTCATTTAACATTAAGCTCAAAATTGTTTTAAATAAATTAGCCTATATTCTAAAACTGGGGTTTTGTGTGTATATATCTCAGTTATTTTGTCATGTCAGGAGCTTTCTCAAATTTCCCAGACTCCAAACTAATACAACTCGTGATTCTGAACATTTAAGACATTCAGGCAATATGCTGAACTGAGCTTTACAAGGGCACGTTAGTTTGGTTTAATATATATACAATTGTTCTCTCTCTGGCTGCACTTCAGTCTGAATATACTTACACATCTCTAAAACAATGTACAGTAAATAGTAAAGTCATGAGTAGTCATTAGGCAGACGTTTCATTGTAACATTCCTGGCGTATCACGTAATCTAATTAATATTCATGAGTAATGTCCCGGCATGATTCCTAAATTCTCATCCTACTTCTGACAGACAAAGATAAAGGCGCACACAGTCGGGTCAAATGCTTCATTGTCGTGTGAAGGAACAAACAAAAGTGAGATATTAACGTTAACGTTACCTGTAAAATCCGCAGACTGCAGCGTGTCGACCCAGTGAAGCGAAAACTTCTCGCGGTTTGACAGAAGCTGACACTCACGACGTCCTTATTTTGCTCAGACTTACTACTGACATACATGCGTTGTCATACTTTCCTATTCATTTAAGATAACGGCACAAAACAACATGCAATTCAATGTGAGATTTTCGCGGCATAGGAAGCTGAACAAATCTTTCTGAACTTCCCTCTCAGACACCTAAAACCGGATGTTGTCATCTGCTATTGGCTGCGCGCCTCTAAAAGGGGTGGGGCAAAATTTCAGCATGGACTGAAGCTGACACCAAGAGTATAGATGAACTTATATATATATGCTATGAATTTCAATTGTTAATGTAAATTCTGCTGCTTTAAATTGTATTCGGTTACATGTACATTTTGAAATAATTGTACATCTGCTTAATCCTTCACTTTGTCTTGTGGCTGTTTTGCAGTCGACCGTTAGGTGGCACTGTTTAAAGTAGTTTCAACTCTTACTGAACTACTGCTACAGGACCTCTTGGCTCTGTCCAAATTCAGTTAGATCTCCTGTAAAGTGTTTTAGACAGAGGATTAATCCTATCGGCCTGTAGACAATGAAATATTATTCACCAAATTCTCAAAATGAAATAAATAAAATAAAATAAAATAAACAAAATAAAACAAACTATATAAAATAAAATAAACAATATAAAATAAAATAAAATAAAAAAAATTAAATAAATAAATATAAAATTAAATTAATAAAATAAAATAAACAATAAAAACATTTTTTTAAATAATATAAAATAAACAAAATAAAATAACCAATATAAGATAAACAATTTAAAATAAAATAAATAAAAAACAAAATAAAATAGATAAATAAAACAAAATAAAACAAATAAAATAAGATAAACAACATAAGATAAACAATATAAAATAAAAAAAACAAAATAAAATAGATAAATAAAATAAAATAAAACAAATAAAATAAAATAAACAAAATAAAATAAACAATATAAATAAAATAAATTAAATTGACAAAAAAAATTAACAAAATAACCCAAACCCAAATAGGCATAACTTTAATTCTGGAAGTCATAGAGACATGGGGGTGGGCTCATTTGATTCAGGGCAGCACACAGACAATCATGAATCACGATAGACACCTCCTAACCACGCCCTAGCAACCACTGCCAAGCACCCTAGCAACCAAAACCCAAACTGACATATATTTAAATCTAAAATTCTTAGACACATGGGGGTTGCATTAGGTCATTCATACTGGCAAGCAGCCATTGGGGTATTAACATTGGCAGCTGCCAAGTCACTCCCTAGCAACAAAACAGAGTACCCTAGCAACCATCCAGCAAGACCTATATCTCTAAATCAGAACAACGTAGAGAGATGGGACTTGGTTCTTTTGACTCATGTTATTAAATAGGTATCTTGAAGATACTAGTCTTCCTAGCAGTGGCTAGCTACATGCTAATAGGGATTAGCTAAGTTCTAAATCAAAAAAAGAATGTGCTAAAAACTCTTAAGACTGCAATGTAACTATCTGTGACAAGTTGTAACTGCCTAATGACACTGCAGAAACCACCCCAAGTACTTTAGCAACCGCCCTAGCAACCACCCCAAATACCCTAGCAACCGCATATCAACACCTTAGCAACCACCCTTGCAACCACATAGCAACCACCCCGAGTACCTTAGCAACCGAATAGCAACACCCTAGCAACCACCCTAATTACCTTAGCAACATCAGAGCAACACCCTAGCAACCACCCTGGAAACCCTAGTAAGCGCATAGCAACACCTTAGCAACCACCCTAGCAACCGCATGGCAACCACCCCAAGTACCCTAGCAACTGCATAGCAACACCTTAGCAACCACCCGGGAAACCCTAGCAACACCTTAGCAACCACCCTAGCAACCGCATAACAACCACTCCACGTACCCTAGCAACCGCATGGCAACACCCTAGCAACCACCATAGCAACCACATAGCAACCACCCCGAGTACCTTAGCAACCGAATAGCAACACCCTAGCAACCACCCCAAGACCCTAGCAACCAAATAGCAAAACTTTAGCAACCATCCTAGTAACCCTAGCAACCGCATAGCAACACCTTAGCAATCACCCTGGGTACCTTAGCAACCACCCTAGCAACCACCCCAAGTACCCTAGCAACCGCATAGCAACACCCTAGCAACCACCCCAAATACCCTAGTAACTGCATAGCAACAACCTAGTTTTATTTTATTTTGTTTATTTTATATTGTTTATTTTACTTTGTTTATTTTATATATTTTATTTTATATTGTTTATTTTATTTTATTTTGTTTGTTTATCTATTTTATTTATTTTATTTTATTTATCTATTTGATGTATTTTATTTTATTTATTTTATTTATTTATTTATTTATCTATTTTACTTATTTTATTTATTTAATTCACTTTGTTTATTTTATTTATTTATTTCATTTTGTTTATTTTACTTTGTTTATTTTATAAAATATAAAACCGTCTCACTCATTCACTGTGAGACACACACATTTCAGCCAGTTCACACACTCTCACGCTGAAAAGTAAGAGATAATTATAACTTGTATATACAATTAATAGATGAGGCGCAAGCATCGATGTGCCAGCTTGCCTTTCGTTACCAGGCAACATGGGCACGCACGCACACACGGAGTGGAATTTGAAAGGGCAATAATGACGAATGGGGTAGGTAATCCATTCAGTATTTATTTATGTGTATTACTTAATTTTATGTTCCCTTTCGACATTTCACTCGTACTGCGTCTGCTAAGACGCATGGGGAAAACTCCTTTTCCCCCTAACTGAAG
>JAUMHG010000045.1:9503884-9529964 GCA_032359395.1 Enteromius anoplus | reverse complement strand
GCAGCGTCTGCTCTCCATGCGATGGCAGTGCTGCAGGTGTTCCAGGCTAAGCTCCTCGCCGCCTCCGAGGGCCAGCCTGACGCTGAAATCGTCAAGGAGCTCCGCAGCGCGACGGACCTGGCTCTGAGGGCGACTAAAGTGACGGCCCAAGCCATCGGCCTCGTGGTGCTGGAAAGGCACATCTGGTTGAACCTCACCCAGATGAAGGACGCTGACAAAATACCGTTCCTTGACGCGACGGTATCGTCAGCAGGTCTCTTCGGCCCCGCCGTGGAGGGTTTCACGGAGCGTTTTTCTGAGGCGCAGAAAGCCTCGCAAGCAATGCGACACTTTCTGCCGAAGCGGACCGCCTCTGCCTCTGCTAGCCGCGGAGTTTTCCCCATGCGTCTTAGCAGACGCAGTACTTGTTCCATGTCTCAGGGAACAGGGGTTACAGAAGTAACACTTACGATTCCTGGACAAAATCAGTTGCCTGTGATCGAATATCGTGTGAGCTGCTGCTGGGAAATATTGCCAAATTCGTACTAAATTATTTCTAAAGTTTCAGATTCTGCGATCTTACTAAATGTGTACAGTATGCATGTACATTAAGTTGTATGGTTGGCTCTTTTGGCACCAAATTTATCTGTTTATTTTTTATACATTTGTATTTTTAAATATATAAAGCTATTTATTTCATTTTGATGAATTTGTCTCTTTTATCAGATTTACTTATTGTTATAATTCATATTTGTGCTGATCATTTATGAACAATAAGTAAAAATAAACTGCTAGCAATAACTTCAGAGAATTGGGTGGGCCAGAGGGGCTGCTCTGCAAATATTTTGTGGCTCCTCCCCAGCTGTAGACAAAATCTCACTCCAAACTTTTGCTAAAACTTGAGAGCCCTGTTGAAGTATTGTGTTTTACTTAAAAAAACAGTTAACAGAAGGTCTACCAACCTATAGGGTTCCTGAATGTTTGAAATGTAGGCTACTATATTTCTAAATATCCTATTGCAATATTGCACTGGTTTGTTGGACTTGGTTGAACAAAAATAAACAATATTTTGGTGCTTAAGCTTATGTATTCAGTCATTATTCAATGGTATACTAAATCCATATGAAAAACCTTACTTCTCACTGTTCTCAGGTCAAATATGTATATGCGATTAAAATTCGATTAATTTCGATTAATTAATTACAAAGCCTCTAATTAATTAGATTTTTTTTTTTTTAATAGAGTCCTGGCCCTATTCATAACATTATTGTTTTTACTGTTTTATAAAATCAATGTAGCCTTGGTAAACCTAAAAAAGTCTGGCCTTTGAGTGCACATATAGGCTACACATAGTTTTTATTGTTACTATTTATTGTTTTTATCCTGATTCATTACTATTCTTATTCTGATAGTTGAACGCGTTTGTTACACAAAAGTCTTCCCCATTTCTTTTCCTTGTAACTTATCCATGCAGAAGTTATCAGGCATTTAGGACAGTTAGATGATGTTATGCACACATTTCATTTGGAAGGTTACTGGGCAATCACGGTAAAGGTAAATACTGTGAGTCTCATACAATGGGAAGACTGTTTAAGGTCAGCAGAGAGCAGGATCTGGAGTCCACCGCATACCAGCAGAAAGAAGTCAGAGGGTATGTGCATGCGGCTGTCCCCCTGGAACCAAAAACAAATGCACAGAGGTTCCAAGCTGTGGAGCTGGTTTCAGAGAACAGCGTTTCGTCAAGGCCACCCCAGCAGATGCAGAGTAGACCAATTACAGCAGTTGTTTAAACAGAGGTAATGACACCATGTGTGTACATATGTTACATGTATGTCGTAATGTAATATGGAGAAAGAGGGATATTGGGCAAATAGTGTGTTCTTGGGAGAAGTTGGTGAGGCAGAGGCTAAAACTTGGGGAATGTGTTTAAAGTGGGCTAGTGGCTCCAGTTTAGAGCTCACCACCCCTGTGGTTTTTAACACACACACTCACATGTGCGTGTGTGCATGTGTGTGTTTTTCTTAGAGTTGGGTGGTGCCTCTGGCTCACTAACCAAATGGAAAGGCTGCACAAAAAAACCTCTATGCACACTACCAAGTCAAATATTTATTGCAATAATTCATTTTAATCATTCGTGTGCATTTGAAACGTTCAACAATAACACAAATACTGTGGGCATTTTTCTTGGATTAATTATGATTTATCCACACTGGCCCTTGATTCTCCGATAGTGATGGTCTAACTGCAAAGTACACTCTTAGAAAAAAGGGTACAAAACTGTCACTGTGGCAGTAGTTTCCAATACATGATAAATAAGATACCATTCAGGGCTTTTGTAAGTTATTTTGCCCCCACCAGTGACAACTTTGTACTTTTTTTTTTTAATAAAAGTGTTTTCTTAAAATGAAATGACATGTGCTTCTGACAGGACACACACAGTCACAGTATGTTTATTCTCCCGAAAGTAAATGTGGGTCAGTCCAGGCCAGATTCCTTTGGTCATTGCATAAAAATACATCTGGTCTGAGCAGAACTTCTTTGGTCATCCAAATAAAAAATAAAGAACACACAGAAAAATGCGGTTTAATGCCTGGGCTAGAAACTATGTGTTTTTCCCTGCTCAAAATGGTCGATCACCAGGTAGGGGGACAAGAGAGTTGTTGAATGTGGGGAAAAATGGAGCCAATGTGAGAAAATAGCAAGGGCGGAGGGGGGCCGAAAATGATGGAGAGGGGTATTGGTAGAAGGCTGCCATGTCCAGTGCTGAGATCACTAAGTGGGTGGTAGGTGCAGAGCTTCCCTTTGGCCAAATCATGAGAAACACTCATATCTTCCAAGCAGTTTGACTGGGGTAGGATGTCAACCGCTGAAGCCTGTCTGTGAGCCAGAGACAGAGTGCTACACAGATGGTTGTGCTGACAAATTAGTTCAGTTCAGATCCAGAACAGTTTCATTTCTGTACCTGGCAGCGGGTCTCTTAACCACTTCTTGCCCGATGGGGCTGAAATGATCGTTCTCTCCACTTATTTTGCTGAATGGTCTGTTTCCAAGTGAGGTCCCAAAATCTGGGTTTGTAGTTTTACATGCGATGCGGTTACACGTTGAATATATGACTGCCCATACAAAACGGCAGAGTTCCCTCCGATCTCTTTATTTATATTGAATGAAAATATGCTGGCTGCCTGCATTACTGCTGCCCACATGAACCAGAATCCAAGCCATCTGGCTTCAGGCTGGATCCTAACTCACAGAGAACAGAAGCACACAGACAAGGTGTGGCCAGACCAACCTGACTCTCCTTAGGTTACCATGCTTTGGATAGGAACTAGCTTTTTCTTGCCACTATACTCCCTGTTGCCTTCATTTTGATAGCAGCTTTTGATTGCCCCCAGATAGAGCTATATGATATGAAATCTCTAGTCTTCAGTTTCTATGGGAACCAGAGTTACTAATGGCTGCTGCGCTGATGCAATGACTTTACCAATCAGCGATTGACTCTTTCATTTAAAAGGTGGAACTATTCCGCCAGTTTTTCCAGTATGTAAGTATAGGAGTAAAATGTCTTTGCGTTTTTATAGTCTTTGCTCATTTATGATGCTAACTATAACAATAATGAGAACTGTGACGTTTTAATAATCATTGTAATTCTGTAATTATATATCAGTTCTCACCACTATAAAATAATTACTCAGTTGTTCAAATTAATCATCTCAAACGTAGGAGCTGCCGGTTTAAATTAGTCTGACGAATCCTCCACTGAATGAAATCACAGAATCTGTCAGAGCAGCTACTGAACCAAAATATGACTCACTAACCCAATATTCTTTCGGAATAGCGTCAGAGTCAAATTGTGTAGGCTACTATGTTCATCCAATGACAAATTAGCATTGGGAGTGAAACAAATGTTTAATGGCTTTAAACACAGAAAGTAATATCCAAGTTCAGCTCGAAGAGAGCAAAAGCAATTAGACAGTAAAATATGGTATCAAGAGACTGGAACATCTTTCTGCTGAGAGATGAAAAAACAGATGTCCCGTCTTGCTCAGAATTAATAAATCTTGTGTGGAGGAATCTGCTGTTTCTGGGGGAGCAATCTATGGCTCACTCAATCTATGGCACAGCTTAGCCCATTAGCTTTCCTGTTGAAAAAAACAGCATATGCTGGTTAGGTATGTTTTGATGCTGGGATGCTAGTTTAAACTGGTTTATGCTTTTCCTTTTGCTGGTATGGTTGCAAAAGAACTAACTTAAACCAGCAAAAACCAACAAAAGGACCAACATAAACCAGCAAAAGGACCAGCATAAACCAGCAAAAGGACCAGCATAAACCAGCAAAAGGACCAGCATAAACCAGCAAAGGACTAGCATAAACCAGCAAGAGGACCAGCATAAACCAGTAAAAGACCAGTATAAACCAGCAAAAGACCAGCATAAACCAGCAAAAGGACCAATTTAAACCAGCAAAGGACCAGCCTAATCCAAAAGGATCAAGATAAATCAGCAAAAGGACCGACTTAAACCAGCAAAAGCACCTAATTAAACCAGCATAAACCAGCAAAGGACTAGAATAAACCAGCAAAGAACCAAATTAAACCACCAAATAGACCAGCTTCAACCAAAAGAACCATATTAAGCCAGCATAAACCAGCAAAGGACTAGCATAAACCAGCAAAGAACTAGCATAAACCGGTAAAAGGAACTAGCATAAACCAGTAAAAAGGACTAGCATAAACCGGTAAAAAGGACTAGCATAAACCGGCAAACAACTAGCATAAACCGGCAAATAGACCAACTTCAACCAGCAAAAGAATCAAATGAAACCAGCATAAAACAGCAAAAGGACTAGCATAATGTTATGAAGCGGATGGAACACAGATGGCAAGTGTAACGTTCAAGGACAGTTCTGAGAGACCGGACTGATAATAAATGATATTTATTAGAGTAACACAGAGGGGAGTAGATCACACAGTTCATAGAATAAACATAAGGGAGAAACAAAGTTTGTGATGCAGCGATCTCCCTGATCGTATGCAGACGGTGGGCAACTCAGGTAAGTATCATATGATCTCTCCGCAGACTGTGGGCACAGTAGAGAAGCCGGCGAGTGACAATACAAGTATGCCAGTTGGCACGTAAGTGCTCCATCAAGCGATCTCCCAATCGTCTCATATTTCAATTAGGTGCAGTGCAGTGCTCGTGATACAGGTGTGTGTGCCAGGTGAGTTTATTAGAAGTGTCTTACTTCCACAAGTGTGAACTCCAGATCACAGGAACGAGGCTTGAAGTGCTGCAGGCTCAGGTAAGTACATCAGGTGAGTATCACAGGTAAGTTCGGGTTTCGCCAGAGTTTCACAGGTTTCTTTAAGGCATTTGTCAGCTGTCCAGGAACACAGAATCTAAAAGCAAGGTGAGCACTAGGAAGCCAGAGAGGTAAGTAGCTCTGTTACCTTGAGCTCAGTATTGAGTGACTGGTGAATAAACGCTCTCAATTAGAACAGGTGTGTATCGTTAGTAGCCTGGAGATTGGGAGCGGGCGTGACAGTAATTAAGTTGTATACAGTTTGTTGTGCAACGGATAATGAGTTCAGCAGTATATGGATCAATGAACAGGTGAGTAATGAATCTTGAGGATAAGATTTAAAGGGGCGTATCCGATGAATAATCAATCCTTTCCCATTTGTATCCACTGTGACGAGGCATCAGGCCTCGCATGCCAATTATCGCCTCCCCCGTACTTCAGTGCCGCCCTTCTCCAGGCTTCCGACGGGAATGGGCGGATGAGAGGAGGGGCATAGAACTGTGTACGTCTGGCGGCGCATGATGAGGGGCACCGGAGTCTAATGGTGCCTCATCACCGCCGCCTTTAAAAGGACTATGTGCGCCCCTCCTCGGGAGACCGGTCCCTCCCCGTGCATGCACACTGGTGTCCTCGTGGGTCCGGGAGGGAGGGGGCGGAGCGACGCCAGGTTGACGCTGGAGGAGCGAGCCGTCCAGAAAGCCAGCCACCAGGAGAGCGAGCCCAAGAGGTGCAAGAGGCGCCAGAGCCACCCCAGTTGTACGCCGCAAGAGGGGCGAGCCGCAGAGACGCGGGCAGCCAGAGCTGCCTGTACTCCGCCCCTTCCCGGAGCCCTTTCCCTTTCTGCACTGCCTGACCCTCACCGCACGCCAGCAGCACGACGAGGACACCAGTTCCCCTTTTATTTTGGACACTTCATTTTCCCCTGACACTTTATTTTATATTATTTTGTTAATAAAAACAGCCTCTCCGAGGCATGACGTCACTCCCACTGTGTCTGTGTTGGCTCACTCGCAACACCACATTTAGGCAGACGATGACAATGACGATGACCACAACCACACACCACAACTCAATGGAGAACACGAGGAAGGAGATCTTGGGAATCTCGGGGAGACAAAGAACATCAAGGAGCATACGAGGAGATCACAGGTAAGTTCAACAGGTTAGTATCACAGGTAATGCTTAGAGTATTGAGTCCACTTCGAAAGAACGAGCTTGGACAAGATGTGCAGGGTGGTGTGTGGATTTATGTGGTGCTTGATCGTGTCGTAGTTGCTGTCAGGTGCTGGTGAACCCCGGTCTTGCACACGTGACCTTGTGTTGTTTCCATGTCACTTCTCGCGTGTGTTTGGCAGTGAGACAAAGTTGTCGACCATTTTTCCTGTTGTGAAGCCCTTGCGCTGATCTATCATGCAGTGTGAACATTGCGGAAACTGAATGGTACCCCAGATAGTCACGCAGTGTCAAAAGATCTGCGACGCGACTACTTTGAAAATCGTGCAGTCTAAACTCGGCATAAGAATTAATGAACCCTTTAAAGTGTTTAAAGATTCATTTCTGTCCTGTTTTCTAATTAACGTCACAGGGACAAACATGCTCATTGTCCAGAGCCACGCCCCCTTTGGATTCCAATGCACCAGCCCCATTCATCCACTCTTAGTCACCAGACTTGTAATTATACACACCTGTCCCGTATCACCATTACTGCATGTAACCATGCATCTCACATCATTTTGTGTCTGGTCTCAATGCTATCATCTGCTCCGTACCTGTCACTTACCTTCTCCTTGAGGACTCCTTGAGACTTACCTGCTTCCTGGGATTCCTTCTCTGCAACTTTATCCACCTCTGAAACCTGGAATTCAGATAAGACTGTGATTATGTTCTAAAGATTTCCTGTTTGATGACGTTCAGTTGAATTCTGACCTTGTTTCTGATTATCCCTGAATAATTCCTGAGTTTTGGGGATTCATCATATCTCTGCTGACGGGACAAGCTGGGCAGTGGGTGGAAGCCGTGGAGAGTCCCACTAATCCAGATCTGCAGTCCCTGAATCAGTTTATCACTCATTTTCAAGCGGGGTTTGGTACATACACTTCTGTGTTTTCAACCCAGGAGGAACTCTTCCGGTTACGGCAAGCCGACCTGTGCATTCACCAAAGCACTCTTCAGTTCCGTACTTTAGTGGCTTCCAACAGTTGGAATGAGATGCCACTGCTGTCACCTTATCGACTTGGGCCCAACCCGCAGATCCAACAGCAGATGGTCATCTTAAGATAGCTCCGTGGGATTGGGACAGAAAACTGCATTAATATCTCAACATTTACATGCTGTACCAACACCAGCTACTTCCTCATCTGCCTGGCTCGGCATTTTCACCACCAGAACCCATGCAAACAGAATGTTATCATTTTTCAGCATAGAAAGGAATAGACGTAGACAACGTCATCTTTGCCTCTGCAGTGGTAATTCCGTACATATCATCAGCTCTTGTTCCGTCTGTCCTGGACCTGCAACAGTGAGGCCCATACATAGTAATTGCATTACCATGACCATTCCCAATAACTGGTATTTTAATAATGTCACAACAATCTGTTCTAGAAAACATCCTCCTTGACTCTGGATCCTCCGGTAACTTCATATCATCTAACTCTCCAGATCAAGTCTATTCCTAATCCCAAGACCTATCATATCATCACCACCCAGGGAGAGTCACTAAAACGAGGATGAATAGATGAGTTCACACCCCCAGTCCTAAAGGGAGAAAAATGTGAATTCCATCAAACCTCACTTCAGTTCCTGGGGTAAATCATCGCATCACAGGGGTTGCGATGCATCAAAAGAAGGTAGACGCAGTCCGTAGCTGGCCACAACCTACTAAAGTCGAGCAGCTACAACAGTTCTTAAGGTTTGTGAACTTCTACCGTCGATTAATTCATCAATAGAGTCACCTAGCTGCCCCTTTAACATCTCTCCTTAAAGGTCCATCCCGCAAACTCACCTGGACTCTAGCCGCAGTCTAAGCCTTCCGTCACTTCAAAGAATTCTTCTATTCAGCTCCTACCCTGACTCATCCGGATCCTGAGAAGTCATTGGGCATTGTTTTTCACGAGGTTCCAGTCTTATCGACCCGTACATAAAAACACTAAAGGTGATGCCTTGTCACTTATTCATTCTCCAGATCACATCACTGAAGAACCTGTACCCATGCTCCCTCCAGCCATCTTTGTGTGCCCTATCCAGTGGGCATTGGACAAGATTGCACAAGTGGGGTGTCCCGTTGACAAGGTCTATATACCCCTTTCTCTCAATTTTTACATTCTGAATTCCATTCACACATCTCTGGGATCGTCAGGAGATGCCTGTGGAAGTGGGGGTACTGTCACAGAGCCACCAGCCACTCCCCCTTCGGATTCCAATGCATCAGCCCCATTCATCCACTCTTAGTCACCAGACTTGTAATTACACACACCTGTCCCGTATCACCATTATCGCATGTAACCACGCACCTCGCATCCTTCTGTGTCTGGTCTCAATGTTTTCATGTGCTCCATGCCTGACACTTACCCTCTCCTTGAGGACTCAAAGACTTACCTTCTTCCTGGGATTCCTCCTCTGCAAATGTATCCACCTCTGAAACCTGGAATTCAGATAAGACTGTGTTTATGTTCTGAAGATTTCCTGTTTGATTATGTTCAGTTGGATACTGACCTTGTTTCTGATTATCCCTGAATAAATCCTGAGTTTTGTGGATATCAGCTTTTGAGTTTGTGACACTCATACTGTATATGACACTAATGCAATGCACTTTTTAAATGAATTACCTCTAGATCGCCTCAAATTATTTTCTTTTTAGGTTTTACGGGAACTGAAATCTCTAAGCCATGAGTTAATGAGATGGTGTGTGTTTACATGCTCAAGTTATAGTATCATCTGAGGCGAAAATTAAAAAAGGTGTGGTTGCTGTCTTTATTGTTGCCTATGGACTTAATTGCACTTACATAGCTCTTTGTCCTTCCTGACAAGATTGCCATTCTCAATGATCAGAGGGGGATTGTAGTAGATCAGAACTAATGGTTAGCACACCAGGATGAATAATGGTCATCTGCTTTTAATTTAAATCTCCACCAAGGTCTTAATTAGTCTTTAGATTTAGGGTGAAATGCATCATATGAAGTTCTTCTGCCTTTTCTCTTTTCTGTTCATTCTCTACTTCAAAGGTTCTCAGCTTATGGCTTATAAATATTTTAACATCTAAAATTATTGTGTAAAATAAACAAGTACCTGTAAAATCAAACATCCTTAAGGTTATGCCAACACTACTTCACTTTTTTTGACAGACTGAACTGGAAACATTGAATAATGTGGGGATACCTAAATCATCCTCACACTGACCTATTCTGTTTTCGTTTCGGCAAACTCTGAACTGTTAAGTGTGAAAGCTCCACCTTTAATAGAACAATTTCTGCCCTCATAAATGAATTTACAGTATGTAGACCTACAAATTTTATAGAGGCAGATTGTTAAGTCTCCATACACCCAATGTTGATGGAAACCAATTGTAAGTTATTTAGAAGTTTCATGACTGGAGACGGTCACCTTCTGAACCGCTTTACTGCAATTCCAAACATTTTTCGGCGTAGTCCTTTATTGCTTAGTGAGGAAGTAAGGGATTCATTGGGGAAGAAGAGAATGCTCTGTGACCAATCTGAAACAGAGAATGCTTATATTCTTGTTTACAAACTGAATTCTGTGTTTCTTTTTAACAGAGATTCCCAATGTGGCCTTTCCTGCTAAGTTTATCATGTTTTAAAATGAGATTCACTCGGTAAACACAATTATATTGGGATTATTATTATATTTTTATTTAGCAAAATTTTAAACATGCATACAGTATGATTTTGAAGTAATTATTAGTTAGGGTTAGTGATTTGTGTCACGTTTCATATTGAAGTCTGAGATAAACCAACGTTGAAAAGCTGTTTTATAACAGCTTGCACTGATCAGTCTTCTTACTGTATATCCTATTTGGGCTATACATGTCTGTGTGTCTGATTGTGTGTGAGTGTTGGATGAGGGTGGATTATGGGGGGTGAAGGAGGGGGGTTCAATCAGCGAAGCTAGAGTGTACGCTCTTTGATTAAAGTAAACGTATTGGCCTAACACAAACAAGCATGGAGCGAGAGTCTGTGCCAAAATACAGATGGACTGACAGAGCAATCAGAGAGAAACAGCTTGCAGTGGTAAAATGACCAGATCCAGATTCATGGCTGCACTTTTGACATCACGGTCCTGCTTCTCTCTGTAGAGCTGTCTCGCATGGCGCAGTCACAATAAATTAGCAAAATCTGATACAAGTTTCCAAACACTTCAAACAAATAGCTTATAAGTTCAGTGACAAGTAGTCCTAGGGAATATAACCCGGCACACAGAGATGTTCTCTTCTTTGAATAGGGCTGCTTAAGAAAATGGCACGACTTACTGAATACTAATCCTGTATATACTAGTGATCGTACACCACTAATGTCAGTTATAACTAGAGCTGAGAGATTTACAAAGTTTTATATATTTATATATTTTATATATTCACAATAAATTTCCTGGTGATCTAAAATCAAATTTATTTATTTAAATGTCCCAAGAATTCAGACAGTCTCTGGTTGTCTTTTTTTAAATTTATGTTGATTTAAACTGTCCTTATCAGTGAACCAATTCAACAGGCTGGAACTTTGAATCATTTGCTTGGTCAGTACAAACATTTTCCTCAAAGTAAAATATAATCTACCATGTATTTTTTATATAATTTCTTGAATTTGTTTTATAAAAATATAAATACTCAAGAATTGAACTATAACGTGATTTTGTGGAGTTATTTTGAGTCTGAAACTAGGGATCCACCGAATCTTCGGCAACCGAAGGCAGAATAAATTTTGCAGAACAATGACGTTTTTAATGACCCGATCAAATAGTAACCCTGGGTAGAGTGAGAGGTGTGAGCTTTATGCAGCAAACATGTCAGCAGTGTGGAAGCTCTTTAAAGAGTCAGAGAAAGAGGCAAAAACGGCCGTTTGCAGACACTGTTCTGCTGAATTGTCCAGGGGGGGTGCATCTGCAAAAACGTAAAGCATTTCAAGTTTAATTTATCACTTAAAATCAAGACACCCCGAACATCATGCAGAGTACGAGAAAGACACGGCGGCAGCTACGGCAACAGCAGCAGCGAAAAGGAAAGTAGCTCCTCCCAGTCCTAGGACACCCACTCCATCTGTTGCTGACTTCTTAGAAAAGGCAAAAAAGTTTGCCAATGACAGTGCCAAAGGTATTACTAAAAGGATAATGGAATTCATCGCACTGGATGATCAGCCATTCTCTGTTGTAGAGAAAGTTGGAGTTCGCAGGCTTATAGACCATATTTGAGCCCCGTTACACCATGCCTAGTAGACGGCATTTCTCAGAGGTGTGATTACCTGAAATGTATAACGTCGTTTCAACTCGCATCCATGAGCTCTTGGCTACAGATATTGCAGCCCTCAGCTTCACGACTGATATTTGGAGCTCGGATGTGAGCCCCACCAGTATGCTGAGTTGAACGGCGCAGTGGATCGACACAGATTTCAAGCTACAAAAGATTGTGCTTCACTCACAAGAGTTTAGAGGGTCCCATACAGCTGTAGCCATATCCGAGGCGTTCGCCAACATGTTTGACACTTGGCGTATCGACCGATCTAAAGTACATGCGGTAGTCAGTGACAACACAAGAAATATTGCTAAAGCCATGGAAGATGGTTATCTGAAAGACATACGGTGTAAGGCACACATAATTCAACTGGCGGTCAACGAGGGATTGTTGAGTCAGCGCAGTATAGCAGATGTGCTAGTACACACACACACAGTTTGTACTATCGTAGTTTAGTTTGTATAATATCTGCTGGAATGTAAAAAAAAAAAGTTCAGTGTTAAATAAATATTTTGAAATTGTATTTTTGTTATTTGATGTATTTCTCTGAAAAGCAACACAAAATAGAAAAAAGCAAATTTTTACTAATTATTGTATTGGTTAAAAAATTGGCAAAATAAATGAAAAAAAAAATGCGAAACACCGCGTTCGGTATTCGGCCTTCGGCCAAGCATTTCATTATTATTCAGCTTCGGCCTTGACTAAGAATTTAATTTCGGTGCATCCCTAGTCTAAACTGTCCATTTCAATGAAACCATTAAAACGGTTTAAAACTGTGATTTAGTGATTTGTTTGTCACCGCTCAAAAAAAAAAAAACAAAGCAAACAAACTAATTTTTTTTATGAATATACATATATTTGTACAGAATGGCACTTTAAATGTTGTACAGAATACACTAATGTTCAAAAGTCTGAAGAATTTTTTCATGTTTTTATAGGAAATCTCCTACATGTTGGGTAAGGCTGCATTTTTGCATAATAATACAGTAAAAACAGTATTAAAATTTAAAATAACTGCTTTACTATTATTTAAAATGTAAATTATTGATGTAAAAATTGTATTTTCAGCAGTCATTACCCTTTTAGTGTCTATAATATTAGAAATGTCTTTACCTGTTACTTTTGATCAGTTTTGATCCTTGCTAAACAAAAGCATGAATTGATATGTTTTAAAAAATACTTTTTAATACTTAATAATATAAAATGTACTTTTTAATATTCTGTTTTCTTTCTTATATTTAAACACTCTAAATGAAATGGTTGATACATGAATTTACATATATTCCTTTTTTTTTTATCACCCTGCACTACCCTCCTGAAAAAAACAGTGCCCCTATTAGCCTGGCTTCCGCGACTTTAAAGCTCATAGGAGCTTAGTCTGGCCAAGCTACCTTACTACCCGCCTTCTGGGAGGCGGGCTTAACCTGCGTCCATCAGATGCCTCTGTATACTACTGGACGAATCTACAACCAATCAGACCACTCATTCCGATGACGTATGCGTAGCGACGAAACCTGAAGCCACCGTAATCAATTGTAGCTAGCTTCATTAAAGCAGTAGGAAACTGTCTTTTCTTTCTTAAATTACTTCTGCTCCGTTTTCAAAGAAAACCTGTCAAGAAAATTTCTCAAAACAGCTGCAACAGCAGAGTCGAACGATTGTTGCTGCTCGGTACACGTCATGTTTGAAAGCCGGTATGGTTTCGGGTCGCAGAACTGCTGCGTCATTGCGTTACACCCGCCTCAGTCGTGCTCGTTAGCTCGTTTCTCATTGGTTCACACTTTTTTGGGAACAGATATGCTCTAAAATGGCAGCTTTGCCAGACTAACTTTGCTCGCGAAATAAAATGTAGCGTCACAGGAAGTATGGGCGGGCCCAGACTATGCCTCTATTATAGATTTTTGAAAATGTAGAACTAAAAGAATACATCACTTAAAGGTTTTGAGTCAGAAGCGCCATACTGTTCTTTTAGAGGTAGAATTGGTCTCTGTGCACATCCAGCATATATAGGCTACTCTCCAGGTTGTTGAACAAATAAGATAAAATTAATTACATTAATAAGGTTTTTTGACCTTACATTAATGTCAACCTGTTGTTTTGACACTCCCAAAACCAAAATATGAACCTTTAATAACCCATAATAGAGGCACGTTAGATTGATGTTCCTCTTGGGTTCCTCTGTTGTAAATGTAATAACTCTAACACCATCACATGACTATCTCTTCAGATTGTGCACCAGATTGTACGCCTGTGCACATCCCTTTAATAACTGACCAAGACTTTGACTTGCACATGTTTTCAATTAGTACCTAGAATTCAAAAATAATTATGTGAGAGTGTTTAACACCCACACCGAGCTCCATGTCGCTGATGGAGAACATAGATGGCAGACTGTTCACATACCTCCACGCAGTGATTGTAAAGTTGAATCATTTGAAGCTAATGCTGGATATTTGGCACACGGTGCACTGTGGGTAAACGTCAGCACGTATACGAGGAACACTGTGGCCTCAGTGTGGTGTGGTCTCTCAGGTCCAGCGTTTCAAGCTGATTTCTCAGTAATTACTCTGTTCGCTTTTGGCATGTGATCGTGATGACCGTTGAGCCATAGCGTTTCACAGATGGACATACGGACAGCACACAAGATCCATGAGACGCTTCGGTGGCTATATGTTTGATTTGGTTGTATTTTGATGATCTTTACGTTTTAGACACATTATACTGAGCAACCAAACCAAGAAGATTTGCTCTTCAGCATATGGGTTCAAAGAATACTTCTAATACACAGCGGCCCCAAAGTGTATTTGAACACTACAGTCACACTTTAAAATGTATTAAATGAGCAATTACTTTTAAGCAACTGGTCCCAGGGTTCTTTTGGGGGGATGAAGTCAGTTCCCCTCAGGTTCACACAGGTGTTCTAGAGTCACTACAGATGTAATTCATCACATTAACTATAAACATGTTCCGCTAACATCTGACAACCAGAAATTGTCTAAACAGTTTAATAGTACACACACACAAAAAAAACCCACATTCTGTTATTTACTCATCCTCACTTCATTCCAAACATCTAAGAATTACTTATGTTATAATGATTATGTCATAAATGATTGGAATGATACAAGTGAATAAATTATGAGACATTTGCGATTTTTGGTGTACTGTCTCTGTTTTATGGATAGGGAATTAGCCTTTAGTTTTTTTTTTTTTATTAAGTTTTTGTATTTTTTGGCATTTTTATCAATAAAAATGTTTCAATTTTTGTCATGCATTGGTTCAGCTGTATACATTTTCTATGCAAAGAATCCAAATCTAACAGCTAATGCTTTTCGGGGCCACTGTAGACACATACAGGGGACAAAGTGAGAGTAAATAAGAGGTGGAGAGTCACTCCCCCTTGACTCAGTGTGAGCTCCTCAACACCTGTTCCTCATTAGATCTCTGTCTCTGTGCCAGAATCAATACGGCAGGATGCTAGAAAAAATCTGACTGCTATGGACAGAGCATTAGCGAATTCCGAATTATTTACAAACACGGGCCTCTCCTCATTACTCTTCCTCCCGCCCGTTCAGTCTTGGGGCCCTCTGCATCTCAAGCTGAAAAAGCAAATTTTCCCCTCCATCCATCCCAGCCTTGTGAAATCAGATGCCCTAATTTTATTTGGATTAGCAGAATATTGTGTTCACACAACACTTTTAAAATACACATGAAAGCATTTAACTTTTTTCCTAAACCTTCACACTCGCGTCTCTCTCCCTCGCCCTTTAGATGACGTATATGTTTCCATAGATTGCTGCATATTTGCTGGCAAAGACAGACTAGTTAAACAAAAGAGGGAAGCTTTTCAGGGAGAGGACATCAGGGCTCCGCAGGGGTTGTAGAAACCTGGGAAAGAGAGAGAGGGAAAAAATGCTGCGTGGCAATGTAGCGTAAGTTTGTCATCTTTACAATAAACACATCTACATCACAGCAGTGTAAACATGTGGTCAGGATTGGAAAGGGGGGAGAGAGAAACAGAATCGGTCGAGCAGGGTAAGTTCTGTATAAGCATTACGAGAGCTCTTGGCCTTGGCTTGTGCTTCACAATCACTGGGCTAGAAATGTAAATACCGAAATAAATGAAGCAAATTTAAATCAAAGTAAACAAAGTAATCATTCACATGCCGTCTGCCCAACTGTGAGCCCTTTGTATACCTACATCTGCCAAAATAGTTAGCCTTACTTAAAACAAAAGTGATGAGGGGTGTTTACAGTATGCAGCATATTTGAATGAAAACAAGCTTTGTTCCTAAACCTAGAAAGTTGCTTTGCTGGATACTGCCTACAAAGGCAGCTCCCAAATCAAATTAATGGCTGTCCCAACTGATTCATAATTGTTTTTGATTCACTAAAAAGTACCAGCTCATATCAAGAGTCATTTGTCTGGGAAACGTACTTCTAGTCAATCTGTATGTTTTTATTCACTACAAACGGCAAATGAGTCTTTTGTTCAGAAATCAGACTTCAACTGTTTTTGTTCATTCAAAAACAAACCAGCTCATTAAAGTCAGTTGTTCTGGAAATAATCTGAAAAGTCACGTGGGCCTATGTTTCGATTCCCTAACAACACCTGGCCCGTACTAATCTTTTGCTCGGTAATCAGTCTTCACTGTTAAATCACTAAAATGTGGCTTATAGAATCATTTGCTTTGGAATCAGATTATATGTTTTGATTCACTAAAAAGGATCTGCCCATAGGACCCTTTTTTCAAAAATCTGACTTCAGCGTTCACACTGTATGTCATTGATTCACTAAAAAGAACTGGAGCAGTGTTGGGCGCAGAGTTATTTGCCATGGGTTTTACTAGTTCACCAAAGTCTCTTTAAGACAAGTTACTTGGCGGCCATCTTTGAAATGCCTCTCGGACATAAAAAGTGCAGCTCCTATTTCTTTGAATGGGAAACATCAAATTCTCCAAAACTGTTCCCTAAGCTTACGATTAAATTTCATATTTGATATCACCAATGAAATCTTACAACAACTGTGTAATAAATGTTGTTTCTTTTGCTCACATAGCGTTAAAAAAGCTTATTTCTCAGGCCAGTGCGCATGCGCAGTCCTAGGCGCACATCTCAGAATGCTAAATGTTTCTATAGCAGCCGGAACTTCTAACGGCAGATGCAGTGATGCGCTTACTTACAAATCTGCGATTGGCTATTTAATTCAGAAGGTGGGGCTTCCTGTGATTGATCAGCCTTAAGTGTTGCATTGTCCCCCATTTAAAACCATATGAGTAACCATACAAACTTTACTCTCAAGAACGAAATAACTGATTCATAAGAGTCTAACTTGAGAATTGGACTGGTTGTGCTGTATGTTTGTCAAGAATTGAACTTTACTAGACCGTGTTTGATTGGCTTAGAGAATCGGACAGGTTCATGGTGTATATTTGTGACAATTCGCAAATTCAGGGAACACTTGCAGAGTATTTTAGAACATTCCAAATCATTTAGTCATTTAAAAAAAATGAGACAAGTTGACACGTTTCCAAACACTAATCTTAATATGCAGAAATGCTACAGTTTGTTATCGATGCTTTCACTACCATATGGACCATATGTGTTGGGCATAGTTACCACATATGGTTGCTGAAACAAATGAATTCATTTACTTGCTTTAATCTCCAGCAGCATACATCGTTAGACATCACAATGGCTGTTTTGTCCTTCACCCCTGCCAGTTTGTCTTCGAGTCTAGCTGATTCTTGAGGATATGTGTTATTCCATCACTCTCTGGCACTGGATAACTGCACTTAAGCCTCCAAGCTGTGTTAGGCTTGACTTCGCTCCGGGCTGATGGCAGCAGTCGCTGTAACGTAACGCTCCTCTGGGTGTTACCATTGAAATGTCAGCCTGCCATTGCTGATCAGTTGTTCAACAGCTTCCAACACTGGAAAATAAACACCTTTTTCTTCTTCTACTGTCTGTTTTTTTTCCTTTTTTTTTTTTTTCTAGCCGTGTTTCTTTTTGGGGTGGGAGGGGTGATGAGATGTGTGATTTCAGGGCCTCTGAATTCCTCCATTAATGACTCCCAGCTTTCCAGCTCTGAGAGGCTGGAGAGAGGGACTGCGACGCTGATGCTGATAGACCTGCTAAAGGCTTCTCACACACAAACACAGACACTCTGCTGGAGTGGAAAACCAATATGGAGGTCTGCTTGGCACAGCTTGCTGATTTAACACTTTTTAAAGATGCACAGTAACTCATTTATATGTTCTACATGTTTTAATTATTTATTAAAAGGACGCACATTCACGTAAGATGATTCCATTCATGTAACAGGGTCTCCTCATGAGGACTGTCCGGATTTACTGATAACTATAACATGTGTTTTGAGTTTATTTTGCCACCTTTATCTCACAAATACATTTTTTAAATAATAAATAATCTTGTATTATCCATGTTTGTGTCCGGTTTATCAAATTAAACCTATTTCACGGGTTTTTATAAAGCAGTTATGTTAAACTCTATTTTTATATTTAAAGCAGTTAATAATGAAATGCTTCTGCTGCTTCATGGAAATTTGTAAATTGTCTACAGGAAGCAGAAATTGTCAAATTTGTTTGTTTTTTAACGTTTCTTGAATTTACTAGACAGCAAATCTACTTTAGCCAATTGGTTAAAATATTTGGTAAAAATGTAGTAGCCTCGCAATTAACTAGTTGCTTATTAGCTTGCTTACTTTAAACACTTTGGTTGTTTATAAGTACTTATAAAGCATGTATTACCATATTCTATATCCCTAATACCAACTACCTTAAGCAGCAATTTAGTAGTTCATTAAGGCAAATTGTTTGTTAACAGCATAATAATCTGACCTTAAAGTAAAATGTGAACACATATTTATATATAACACAAATATTTATATATAAAATCTTGTAATATTAATTTGATCAATGTGAAGTGTTTAAACACCTTTTAATGTTTGTTTTTTGGTTTTCAAGATTCAAAGTCAATCCCTTCTTTGCATGTGGAATGAATGATACTAAAAGGTTGCAGGTTTGCTGTCAGGTTCGATATAGTTTGCGATGTCCCATCCTTCAATAATAACCTCTTCGCAAAAGTCAGATGATGTCACAAGGTCACAGATTTCATGAGCCGATATTACAGTTTAGCATCAATAAAGGATCTTTTTCGCAAACCATTTACTCATTTATCTGAACCAAAAAGCGCAACGCTCATTTTGCAATAAATGTTAATGAACAACTAAGTCCAGCGCCAAAGTGCAATTTCGGAGCCTAGATCCCATCACATGATTAGAGCGCGAGTCCGGATTGGCTCATAGGTTGTGGTCTCGTTGGCTCTAACAGCAATTACACCGACCACAGTGTATTCAGACTCAGAGAGCAAGTCACTGCAGTTTATCAAAGGTTACAGTAGATTAAAACAAGCTTTGCAACTGCAGCGTATTAATAATAAATGGTTGCCACCCATGCAGCAGTTAGAAGGGGGCAGCCTGAATCAGTTTCCATCACTCCGTTTTTAAGGCCATATGCCCCTTTTCATTACTTGGAGCACACCAGCTGTATTGTAACTACAACCAATTTCCTTGCAGTCTATAAAACTGTCAATCAGAATCATACAAGAGAGCCGAGCGCAGAGTAGAGCATGGCTGCCCGAACGGGGCGGGGGGGGCAGCCAGATGTCAGCAAGTCGAAATCCTGCACGAGATAATGTTGTTGGACTTTCATGACTTTAATGTAATGGCGAATTACATTAAGCTTCAAGGGAACTGGCATAGCATAACCAACAACGGACTGGACGGCTTGGTTAAATCAATCAGGTATGTTAGTTTAAAGCCCGTATGTGAGGAAATTCCTAATAACTGGGCGCTAGGTGACGAAAATACTAATGTTTGACGCAACGGTTGAGGTCGTAAGGTTACGCTGAAGAAATAGTCACGGGTAGCTACAGTTTGAAGAACCATTTATTAAATGTGTAGCAAAGAGACAAATAAGTTATAATATTTTTATTTGTTAGAATTCTATCAGTGTTTGAACATTATTATTTAGAGAGCTAGTACATTTGTTCTACTTTCATGGCTAGCTTTTCACAAAACCCAAAAACAGACTCCCTCTCGTCTGTGTAACACTGTAACAGGGGAACTTTAGTTGTCCGTGAACAAGTTAGCAATGAAAGTGTGCATCTTAATGTCTTCTCAGTTATGTTCTCACAAACAATGGTAGCATTACATATAAACTCTTTAAAAATATACTTCTGTCAAATAACTTGACAACTACTATGTACACTACAAAAATAAATTTTCATATAAATAAATTATATGGCATACATTTATCTTTGTAACTGAAAACGACATACATCCACACCAAAACAAAGAACCAAATGGCAGTCTGTATAAACAACAACAACAAAAAAAAAATTGATTATTTTCCTTTTAACATCCTCTAAGAGCTATGGTGAATCTGTAAGGTAAATGTTATATAATCTTTTTTTTCCTATTTAACATTAGTAAGCACTTTATACAGATCAAAATCCATTAATGTCATAAAGAAACTGTAATAATAGTGTTTTCCGACAGACGTAAAAATCCCTGCATTGTTAAGAACTGGCATTATGACCATTATTTAAAAAACAACAACATCTTATTATACAAAAATATAAATATTGCAAAACAAATGTAAAAAAATAATAGAATATATATATATATATATTTTTTTTATATATTTATATATATATGTTTATATATATAAACATTACAATAGTTGCCAGCCACGATTTTCTCCCATTTCTGCCAATGTGACATGTAGGAGAGCACAAACACAACAAACAACACAGAACAGCTCTCAAAGTCTTTGTCAGGAACAAACTTATGTTTGACAGGAAGTCAATCTGGACGAGGGGGGGTCACAGCCAACACACAAACACACTCTTTAAGATACACACGCTTCAGCTTCAGAGCCATGGAGAAGTGGGGGCTCCACGACCCTTGACCCTTAAAGAACTCGCATGCACCATTTGGCAGTTGAGCGGGAACTTCCAATTAGTGTCACGGCATTAGGTTGTGGATTTTTATGAGGTGAGGTCAGCGCAGAGAACAGCTCTTGCTAAATTAGGGCCAGTAGTTGCGGTTTTGTCATTGAGGAGGCCGACGCATCGACAAAAACCATCGTCGCAATCGGCCATTGTGCGACGCACACCTTGAGAATGCTCATTAGCTTAGCTTATCGAAACAAATGAATAAAAAAAAAAAAAAGAGTGAATATTGTTGCAACTTACAACAGTAATGTTTTAGCTTAAACCACGATTGATCGACAGGAAATAATGCCATAAATGTAAAAAAAGAAGAAAAAAAAAGCTACAAGAGAAACCCGAAATTACCGTCATGTTGCATTACTTTAGTAATGCAAAGTGGGAGTCATGAGCAAATTAAGGGCGCCACAAATGGCCGATTTACAGTAAATAACTGGAGTATGTAGGTACAGACCAGAGAGAGTTCCAGTACAGAGGACAGAAAAACAGAGGCACAGTCATCCAACAATCACTCGTTTTCTTCTTCATTTCTACGCAGCTAAAATCTCACGCATAGCGTGTTTCATTGTTAAACAGTATTTGTTTTTTCCAACTACCACAGGTTTGTGATAAGCAAATGAACATTAAAAAAGCATAAACTCTAGCGCTTCAATATACACAAAACGCAAACATCCGCACGCACACATAATCATCTGATGCTCGTCGACAAACAACTGGACATTAATGTGGATTTTAAATGTCTAGCATATGTCTGAAGAAATATTTCCCTGAATGTGTCCTCTGAAAGTGAAAGGATCTGTGCAGTTTTGTACTGGTGTTTTGAACAGAAGTGTACTGTAAGTGCAATGGAAATCCATTTAACTGCCACAAAATCAATTAACATATTATGTTAGGTCACTTAGAGTTTGTTCTTGTTAGTTAATATGCATCTGAGGGGGGTCTGACATGAACCGAAATTATATAATTACACACACACACACACACACACACACACACACGACAACAAGTCTCTAAACTCGCACACGCACGGTTCTATAAAATTAGAGAACATAATTGCATAGCATTGTACAAACATTACAACAATATCATAAGCAGCAACGACCATATGCTGAAATGTTTGTCAACAATGTAGTTTCCTTATGGCACAGATACACACACAAATGATGGGTGGGCACTTGGAACACACAAGTCTGACGGCCCGGTCAAATTATAGCTACTCTCGGTCATTATTTACATTTGTGTACATATAAATACTTATAGAAATATCTAACAATAATACACCAGGGTTATACAGTAACAGAGTCAAGCACCGAAAAGGCGCCGCTGGTCAAAGTCTCCCCGCTATGCAGCACCGTGTTTCTGCCACGCTGGCAGACTGATGTCCCATCTTTGGCTGTTTGAGCTTCAACATTCAACCACTGTGAACACAAAGTAGTTAAGAAACGGGGTCAATAGTAGTTGAACGAATAATAACAGATTAAATCCACGTAACTGAATCAGATAGAAAGTATTATTAGCGATCGATTTTATTAGGACTGTCAACTCAAGTTTGGGCAAGTCTCTTATGCTCAGAAATACAGTAAAACATTAATATTGTGAAAAATACTATTGAAAATAACTCTGTTTTTAAATAATATATATTCCTGTGATGGCAAAGCTGAATTTTTAGCAGCCTAATATAGTAATTGGTAGTAAACAGCAATCTGAAAAATGCAGCATTTTTTCAAAAATATTACTGACCCCAAACTTTTGAATGGTTGCATAAATATATGTATATATCAATAAATCAATCACTTTTATTTATATAGCGCTTTTAACAGTACAGATTGTAGCAAAGCACTGAACATTATCAAGTATGAGAACAGAGTGATGGTAATGTATAATGACGAGATTAAATCTATTTATCAGATGCAGAGATGGTCTCTGTAATCAAAATGATGATAATCACTAGAAATCAGGTGTCCCCAACTAAGCAAGCCAGAGGCGACAGCGGCAAGGAACCAAAACCCCATCCATGAGAGAATGGAGAAAATCGCCAGGCTCAGTTGGGGCCAGTTATATCACAATTTATAATATGTTTAACATATGTTTTAATTCAAAATAAACATTAATTCCTGCATTAACAATCCTAACATAATTTAGCATTATTATTAAATATCTGAATCGATTGACCTCCCTAGAGTGCATGAAACTGCAGACTTTATTAGAAAAGCCTCTCTACAAGAAGCATCTCTACAAACCTCAGCTGGAGGGTCTTGTGTGGCAGTCGTATTCTAGATCCTGCAGCTCCATGCCCTCTGCTTTCGAGCTGTTGCTGTTCTTGTCAAAGGGCACGTGAGGGTCGGAGAAGTGAGTGTCAGTGTAGACATCTTCTGAACTGCTGTCGTTGGAGGGGTAGGACGGGTAGGCGGGGCTCTGGCCGGGCATCCCCGAATGAACGGCGACCGTCACAGAGGCCGAGGCTGTCACAGTTGTGATGGGCTGACAGTAGGCGGGGCCTGTGGACGGATGGGAAGGGTGAGTGTAGAGGTTGTGGGAGCGGGGCCGGTGGGCCCCTGAACGTTCCCGGTGGTTGGGGCCTGAACAGCCACCTGGCTCAGTAGCGGTTTCAAAAGCATCCATGCGCGGCCTGTGAGGGGGGGGCGGGGGTCCGCCCCCAAAGTCTCTCTTAGGGTCCCTGCTACAGTATCGCTTTGACGACTGAGGTCCAGCATCCTGAGAACTGGGCAGATGGGTGGACCTGTAATGTTGCGGTGGTTGCTGCTGTCTAGAGTCATCCTGCAGAAAACGTGGAAAATGACGTTAGCTCATTGTTTTTATGTTAGATATATACTGATGAAGATGAATGCTTTACTCACTGAGGGAGGAGAAAACATTGGCAGTTCAACTTGACGACTGCCTTGACGTGTCCCTGTGGCGATTCGCACCTCCTCTAGTCTGGTTGATTGCCCCCTGTTGGGCTGGAGGTCATACTGCTGAAGCTCCTGGCTAATGCCGGACACAGTAGTGTTGGAACCATATTCAGAGTCTGAAGAGTCTGAACCTGCTCCAGGGGTCGTGTGACTGGGTCGCATAGTGAAGCGGACCACTTGAGGGGGAGGCTCTGGGGATGGGGTGGGCAACCGGCTTCGCCCATCCGCTGGAGATACCTGGAAGTGTAGAGGACATAACAAAAACTGAACGTCTGCTCTGTCTGATTAAAGCTATTTCTGTGACCGTTGTGAGTTTTTCTTTCATTGACGGAAGGATACCAGCAATTGTGTCCACATGTGTATGATCCTGTTATATGTGAAGTCGTGTGATTATGTAAATGTTTTCACATTATCAAATTTTAAAAAAAATGTTTATGGCTCATTGGAAAATATGCAGCCCAGCCTCTCTCGACAACAACTATATGTATTGTTAATCAAATGAACCTAAATTTACTTGCTAAACAAGAGATTGTTTACAGGTTTGGATCATAATGATAATTTAAAGGTCTTAGAAATCTGCACATCAAATATGATGCTGTAGGTTTTATAGGGTAAACTTTATGCGAGGACAGCAATGGTAAAATCTGAATCATTATACTGGCATCCCTAAATATCACTCTTTTAGACAATGCTGAGCAAAGTATATAATAACTCTACATAGCTCTATGTATGGCATGTAAAAATGTTGTGCAGGAAATTTAAAGGGGGCAATCCTCTTACCTCAGGATAAGGGCCAAAGTAAGACAATAAGACCGGAAGCAGCACCAGTCCATTCAGGACCCCTAACACTGTTAGAATGGCCAAAACAGCGAAGAAATACCTGTAAATACACAGCAAAAAAACAAAAACACTGTCATTAGAACAAGCACAGAGCAAAAGTCACTCAGGCACATTCTAACAAGCATTCACACACAAAAAGACTTTAGTCGGGTTTGGTTTTAAACTAAATTTACCTTGGGCCGGAGAAAGTCTCCAAAGAGGTCTTTTAGAAAGCAGCACAGAGAAGCAGAGGACATAATTAGTTGGTTAATTCAAAGGCATGGAAAATAGGGAAGGAAAAAGAGCGAGGTTTTTTTTTCTTTTTCTAGGGGTGAGTGGAGTACAAGCAAACACAGGGAAAGCAAAACGGGAAGGAATGTGGAGTACAGGCTTGCGAGAGAAGAGAGGCGAAGCACAAAGGCACAGGGGCCTCTCTCACTCTTTAAAAAAAGAACGCAGAAGCAAACAAATGAAGTGAACGGTATAGAATTTAAACAATTTAGTCTAGGAGAAGAGAGGAGAGGAAAGACTACAGGCCCCTCTTGCCTGGCCTCAAACACATTCACTTTTCCCTCTCTTTCTCTCTCTATCACTCTTTCTATACTAAGCCCCTGTGAAATTCTCCTGCTTTTCACAATCCCCTACTCTAATTAAATCTCTAGAGTATCAGGTAAGACCCCCAATCTCCTCGACAAATCCCTCCCTTCTGTCCTCCTTCGCTCCCTCGCTCTTTCTCTCTTCTTCATTATGGCCAGCTTTCAGTCCTTCGCTACTCCAGCAAAGCATCTGTGTAAATTGCTGTGGCTCAAATTGCAGCTGCCATCTTGTACCTCAAAGAAACGCGGGCACAAGAGGAAACACAAGTTATTTCGTTTTATTTATTGATTATTTTATCATTTGAATCACTGGATGAACTTTTTGCGTGAACAAAAATAATGGCATTTTGGGAATAGCTATTATTTAATATTAATAAATAGGGAACTAGTTCTAAAAAATTTCCCATTACAAATAAATGATTGCATTAACCTGCATTTTTGCCCTGTCTATAAAACAAGACAAATTAAACATTTACTACTTCAGCTGAACTGTGTCTGCACATTAGACCTGTTCTTAAAATATTTTAGTGTATATATCAATTAAATCATTTAAATTATATATATTGGGACCCAACGCAAATCTCGTGGGAGCGGGCGGTTTGAACTTTGCTCCGGGCGGGAATGGGCGGGATCGGGGGGTAGCATAGCGACATGATATCATTGTCAAGATGATAACCCAGACCCAGACTCCAGGGTGGAAGTATAACAAAGAGCCAATCCCAGCGCTATCAAACCTGGTACGATTCATCTTTAGTATCCACGCATCCAGTGCGCCTTCAGAGCTGTGGGCACGTCTTGGAAGAGACACGGGATTGGGACCACAGTCAATCAGCAACATTATTTTCCTCCACAGCAATATTGCAAACTGATTCATTTGTTAAATTCATTCGTTAACATTGTTTATTTTTTGTTATTTATTTTTGTTGTTTTTTGAGCACAGCCTCTCGTTGCCATTTGTTAATTACAGTAGGTCAAGAGGCGCGAT
>JAUMHG010000045.1:9460463-9471047 GCA_032359395.1 Enteromius anoplus | reverse complement strand
TCTCCTACTTGATAATGTTCAGTGCTTTGCTACAATCTGTATTGTTAAAAGCGCTATATAAATAAAAGTGATTGATTTATTGACATATTTTGGAAATTGGATCAATTAAGAAAGTAATGTGTTGTAATAAATTCAGATAGAATTAATAAAAAATTATCGTTTATCTTTGCATATTTGAAAAAAACAAAACAATTTTTAAAAATTTATTTCCTTAAATATTTTACAGTATTTATATTGGAATTGGAAACTGTGCAACAGTTTTTCTTCCACACAACTGCCCCTCATTTGGTTTCAGGCAGCTAAATGGCTTAAAAAGTTGGTGGTCTTGGACCTCAGACCAGAAAGTGTTGTAAATAGTTTTAAAGTAGTGTAATTGCTTTGATGAAGTGGCATGAATCTCTCTCACCGCAGTCTCTCTTTCATGAAAGCTTAGGCCGCTGCTGCTCGTTTCATCTCGTCTGCTGTGAATCGGAGAGATCAGCGCCTGTTGCTATCCTCATTACTGCTGCATTCAGTGCATTAGCGGTGGCACTACAAGAGAAATGACACGTGTGACCTGCAGCTGTCGTCTCGCATCACTCAGCTGTTGCACTGAGGTAAACAGAGGCTCTCGGGGGAGTATGGGTAGGATTTTCACTCTTGATGGTCCTCTGGGGCTACAGCAGGACACTTCATACAGCCTCTAAACTCCTGGGAGGTAGAATAAGAATGGTATATTGTCTTCACGCAACATTTTCCACAATTGTTCGGGTGGTTAGTTTACAAAGAATGATAATACCTTTCTGAGATCTGTAGATTCTTATCTGTACTACCTTTCAAAGGCCTTTCAAAACACTCTAAAGGGAGAGTAGGGTGGGCTTACTGCTAGAACTGGCTTCTAAACTGATCTTCAGTTCTTACTGTATGTTCCTGATCACCAGTAATGTACTAGAGGGAATTTGTCATTTATGTAATTTTTTGTTTAACAGGGTTATGTAAGATATAGCCTACTGTATATTTTTATGTGTATGTATATACTATTCAAATGTTTGGGGTATTTTTATATATTCTTTAAAAGAAATTAATACTTTTATTCAGCAAGGACACTAAACAAGTACATTAAGGCATAAAAGATTGCTATAAAGTGTTCTTTTGGATTTTCTGCTTATAAAAGAATTGCACAATTGATGGGATTAATATAACAGCATTTGTAAAATCATTGCATTTATTATAAGATTGGAATATTACTTATAATTAAATCTCATAGCATAGGCCTACATCAAGTAAAGTAGATCATATAGAGGCTTTTGCTGCCAAGAAAGGTTGAGAAACCCTGATTTAGTCTATATGTGGCTTTGAATTAGTCAATTGAAACTAAAACGTTTTAATCAATTTCTGCTATATGCAGGAACTGAAAATATGTGGCATCTGCTTCCCATTAAACGTAGCACCTTCATCCTGTTATTTCTCCATGTCGCACAAAGAGATATTCAGAAATAACTCGGGATTTGCTTGTTTTAGTAGCACCTCCATCAGCACCGCAGTTCAGTCTGGAGCAGGTAGAACAAGCTGTTTGTTTTTTCTGATACAATAACCAGTCACACAGACGATGAGATCAGACTGCTGCTGAACCTGATCCACTTTGCTTATTTTTCAATGTCACTGGGCGATTTGATTTGATTCTTCAGAGCGTGCAAACTAGCCCAACCTCTGTCCAGATCGATGAAAAGGACATTTCTTTTAAATGTCAATCTGTTTGATGAAGAAAAGCATTCACTGAATCATGAAAGTTTTTTTTTCCAACTTGTCCCCACAATATTTGATACTGATGCTGCTTTGTTAGTTTTTATGATGACAAAATGCTTTTCAATTTAAATACAAATATTTAGGGAAGCTGTTTAACTGCGCTCATCAATGTCAAAATAACTGAGATGGCCAATCAAAAAAGGGCAGTTTTTTGAAGAAGCAAATGATGAATTCTAGCGCGATGCTTCAGTTATACTGGGGAAAAAGTATGAGGTGAGCTATAAATTGAAATATATATTCAATATTTGACTATTTTACAATAAAAATGTTTAACGTCCGAAGTGATCTTGTTCATACAAACTACTTAAAGTTTCGGTCAAATTTTGCCGTTTTAAATCTTAAATGAATAATTTCTGTGAATCGCGTAAGTAAATTCATGAATGAATGTGGCGAGGCAAACATTTCGTTTCGACATATTATGCATCTATTCAAATTTTTTTTTTTAATATATATATATTTCAAAACACAAGTATTCATTCAAAATAGAAGAAATTGATTATGATTATGATATGTTTTCTTTATCCCTTTCAAATACATTTAAAAGTTTGACTTATTTTTATCCTTAACTTATTTAATAACTGATTTCATATTCTTTTAACATTTGCTGCCGGTCCACAAAACTTACCCTGCTTCATTTTATTAGGAAATTACGGCCTTGTGGTTACAATGGCGACGGGTGCACCATCATTAAGGTGAGGCCTCGGGCCTCAGCTGCACTTATTTTCTTCCACTAAGTGTAACACGAGTAACTTATTGAATATCACACCTCACAAAACCATTGGAAAACTATAACAATAAACTCCCACTCAAAATGAAGGTCTGACCCCCGAAACAGTTCCCACATGCTCCTTCCTTGCTTGACCTAATTTGAAGTGTTTCAGTACATATTTAAGTAAGCAAACATGGCTGATCCCACTTCCCACTGTTATTAATGATGTTTTCATGATACACAACCCCCAAAAAAGGAGTTTGACAGCAAAAAGACAAATTATACAAATAGACAGTTCTGATGCTCTGTTTGGTTCCAAATTGTGCATGTTATGTCTGTCCCAAGTGATAACGAATGGAACGTTTTGATATATTAGGGTAAATATTTACCCATGGGGGAATAAAGCAGATTCTCTGTTTGATTGCCAGAGTTCAGTGCCATTTGATCCATTGTTTAGAGTATTGAGAGCTTGGTAAACAATCAATTCTCATACATCTGCCTGCTGTTTATGTGTGTAGGGACTCGAAGCCCTTGAAGCTGGACCACACAAGCAAAGCTTTTTGAGACTGCGAGCAGTCAGATGCGGAGTGATGACAAAGCAGTCCTCTCACTTTCATGTTCGCATTGCTGATGTAAACACGAAGCATTGTACTCGCTTATTTCAGCAGAAAAGTTTCAACATGAAAAACAAATTATTGGCACATGACGAGATGCAGCTGTTCAATTTTGTAAACAAAATTGTGAAAAAACAAAACATGAGATGTTTTTCTCATCTATTTTCAAAACCGTCCCAAAGGTGACCGATTCATGTTTGTTGTGAGCAGTGGTATACGTTTAGCTTGTTGTAGACGGAATCTTCACTGACAAGACAATCCAACGTTTATGATAAACAAATGCTTTGACCGCAACGCAACAAACTTCAGAAGTGATCTATAAACCTCCCTTGTGAAAATGAAGTAGCATACTTACAATCTTAAAAGTTACACTTTTAAGACGTTTACTTTTGAATAATGTATTTTTACACAAAAGGCCGTATAAAGTTAGTACACGTTTATGACTATTTCTCTCTTGACACACTAAACCCACTTTTTTCACCCATTACAGTTCATAAATTTTTTTTAATTCTGTCACCAAATGTATCATTCTGATGATGTTTCAAACCTGTTCATTCATCTTTGGAAAACAAATTAAGATCTGAGAGCTTTGTGACCCTCCATAGACTGCAACCCAACTGAAACATTCAAGGCCCAGAAAAGTAGTAAGGACAGATATAGTAATGTTATCAAGGTACTTTTTAACAATTTCTCCTCTTCCATGTCAGTTGACGTGTACCATGATGCAATTGGAATAAACTTAGTTTCGTTTTCTTTGTGCACAAAACTTATTCTCATAGCTTCATGAAATTAAGGTTGAACCACTGATCATGTCACATAATGGTTTTAACAATGTCCTTACTTTTCTGGGCCTTGAATATGGCAATTATGTTGCTGTCTATGGAGGGTCAGAGAGAACGGGTGAGTAATGAGAAAATGAAAATTTTTGGGTAACTCACACTTTTAAAAAGTGCACTTTGTGATGTCAAATTAAAAGTTTTACGTTATTCATTTACATTTAAAATATATATTTTAAAAGCATTAAAATGGCACTTTAGCATTATAAGTGTTTAAAAAAAAAAAAAAAGAAATTAAATAAATGTTAATTACTATACATGCTTGTCACTTAATGTGTTCCTTTAATGTTAAAAGATAAGAGAATTCTAAAATTAGGTTTAAAGGGGAGGTAGACTGTTTTTGTTTTCTAGGCTTGATTGTGTTCATGGAGTGCAGTCTAAAGGCCCGTTCACACCAAGCATTTAACTATATTTGATAACGATAACTATATTATTTGTGGACAATATAATTTGTTCATTCTAAGCTCAATCGCTTGAAAGCAGGATTGATCCTAATTGGTTGTCAATGTTTCTATTATTTATCGGCTGGAAAAAAAAGTTTTGAAAATGATTCCCAGGAATATCGTTTCTCTGTCCTTGACCATAATAGTTGTGGTGTGGACGCTGCTATTCTTTAACGCTGAGAATGATTTTTAGAACTATATATATATATATATATATATATATATATGTGGTTGGTGTGAACAGTCCTTAGTGATAATGCTTCATTTATTAAAAAACTTTATTTTGCACTGCTCTGTAAGCGTTGATGATCATTTCCTCTTTTTATGAAGCCCATCTCTCAGACATACACGATGGGCTCTGATTGGTCAGCTGGTCCAGTGTGTTGTAATTGGCTAAACAGCCTCTAGTGTGCGTCTTAACATCCCGACCGATTGAGAATCAGAGGATATCAAAGAAGAGGATTGATTTCGGGTTTATGATGTCACTAACCCAAAATGATTTAGTTGTAGTCCTGCTTCACTGTAGGTGATGCTATGCTAATTCTGTAAAAGACAATTTCTCCCTTTGCACTGAACCTTAAGCTTGGGGACTTTGCAGATGTTGGTTATGCTCACACAGCTACATTACACACTAACAAAAGTTAAAAAGGTGAAATATTATTAAATGACCCCTCTGAGAAGTCCCATTTGAGGGGGTAAAATAAATTCTATTTATTATAAATGTAAACTATGATCGATATTAATTTAATTGTAAACAAACTGACTGATTAATAAACTCATGAAGATGAATTGACGAATTTATGATGGTGTGTTGTCATATGAGCTGTAACAATATTAACACACAATACTATTGAACACATTGGATCATTTAATTCATTCAATCAAAACATTTAGTTAATAGTTTAGATTAGTGATTAGGCTTTATAACATTATTTTTAATGTAATGAAACAAAAACAAAACAGCCATCTAGCAAAATGATGGGTCAGTGAAAATGTGCCTGTTTCGAAATACAGGGTATAAGAGTAGTTTGTACAATGTTTTAAACTATAGGAAATTGTATTATGGTAATTGGTGGTTCCCCTCCAATCTTGACTTATTCACCCCTTGTTTCTAAAAACATTCGATTTTCAGACACCACTGCTGCGTTCAAAGCAAGACGGTGAGGAAATAAAACAAGATTATTATTTTAATGATTGCCTTAGTTTTATTCCACATAAATGTCTTTTCTGTCACAAGCAGTAGCATTATAAATTATCACTGGAAATTCCCTGTAGTAAAAACAGAAACCCCTTTAATATAAGTGAAAACTGATAATTATCCTGTCAACTGTATTTCAATCACGACATCTCGCTCAAGGCTGAACAACTTTATTAACTACATCTGCATGGGAATTCCCCATCAGACTGCACTTGTTTCCCTGCTCAGCATCTTCAGGACATACTGAAACTCGACTCCACAGAGATTCAATCACTACAGCTGATGTGCTTCAGGTTCTGTAATGCTGAGGCAAAAATCTGCCCTCTGCTGACCGAATATCAGAAACAAAACTAGCAGCCATTTAAAAAGCAGATCTTCAGGTAAATGAGTTATACCATTATTACTGCAACGAATCTAGCTATGTAGAAAGATATCTTCATATGTAAGAAAGTATTTAATCAGCCACCAATTGTGCAAGTTCTCCCACTTAAAAAGACGAGAGAGGCAAAATAATAATAATAATTTAAAAAAAAAATCAGAAAATCAGATTGTATGATTTTTAAAGAATTTGTTTGCAAATTATAGTGGAAAATAAGTATTTGGTAAATTACAAAATATCATCTCAATACTTAGTTATACTGTAGTCAACATTTGAAGTGGATCAAAACCTTTCATCAAAGTTGTCCTAAAACCTAAAACAATAAATTTGTTCTTGTCTTAGGACAATTTTGATCAACTTTTTTGATCCACTTCAAATGTTGACTACTGTATACCCTTTGTTGGCAATGACAGATGTCAAACGTTTTCTGTAAGTCTTCACAAAGTTTTTGCACACACTGTTGCTGGTATTTTGGCCCATTCCTCCATGCAGATCTCCTAATGTTTTGAGGCTCTCCCTGGGCAGCACAGACTTTCAACTCGCTCCAAAGATTTTCTATGAGGTTGAGATCTGGAGACTGGCTAGGCCACTCCAGGACCTTGAAATGCTTCTTACGAAGCCACTCCTTTGCTGCCCGGGCGGTGTGTTCGTGATCATTGTCATGCTGAAAGAGCTAGCCACCTTTAATCTTCAGTCCCTTTGCTGATGGAAGGAGGTTTTCACTCAAAATCTCATGATATATGGCCGAATTCATTCTAACGTTTACACGGATCAATCGTCCCTTTGCAGAAAAACAGCCCCAAAGCATGATGTTTCCATCCCATGCTTCACAGGAGGTATGGTGTTCTTTGGACGCAACTCAGCATTCTTTCTCCTCCAAACACAATAAGTTGAGTTATAACCAAAAAGTTCTATTTTGGTTTCATCTGACCATATGACATTCTCCCAATCCTCATCCAAATGCTCTCTAGCAAACTTCAGACGGGCCTGGACATGGCATTTGAGTCCCTGGCGGCGCAGTGTGTTACTGATGGTAGCCTCTGTTCCTTTGGTCCCAGCTCTCTGCAGGTCATTCACTAGGTCCTTCCGTGTGGTTCTGGGATTTTTGCTCACAGTTATTGTAATCATTTTGACCCCGCGGAGTGAGATCTTGCGTGGAGCCCCAGATCGAGGGAGATTATCAGTGGTCTTGTTTGTCTTCGATTTTCTAACAATTGCTCCCACAAATTATTTCTTCACACCAAGCTGCTTACCTATTACAGATTCAGTCTTTCCCAGCCTGGTGCAGGTCTACAATTGTGTTTGTAGAAACAAAGAAGAAGTTACAGGTCTGTGAGAGCTAGAAATCTTGCTTGTTTGTAGGTGCCCAAGTTATTTTACAGAGGAATTTACCAATTAATTCATAAAAAAGCCTAGATTTTCTGGATTTTTTTTCTTATTTTGTCTCTCATAGTTGAGGTATACCTATGATGAAAATTACAGGCCTCTCTAATGTTTTTAAGTGGGAGAACTTGCACAATTGGTGGCTGACTAAATACTTTTTTGCCCCACTGTATATTAATATAAATCATTTTTAAAAAACTTTGCTCATTCTTGATTTGCTGTCCGCATATCAGCGTTTTCATAATGTAATTATGCTGTGGATACATTAATTAATCTCATAAACGCGGATATAAGGGGATAACGACTTTATCCTCAAATTTCATTACCCCCAAGCTTTAAAGAGCATCATGTCAAAGTGCATTTAACCACAATGTGGCGCCAAATATCTGTTACATTGTTTTGCAGCTATTAATGTTATTTATAAAATGCATTTTAAATAAGACCAAACATTTTCTAATCGCAAAAGCTAACAAGGCCACATATCTTGGTCTGTCATTTGGCCTTTCTGTGATTGTCCTTCTGTTAATGTTATCAAGGTCAGTACAGCTCAACTATCTCCTTTCCACTGATATGATTATGATTAATAATGATAATACGTTCTGTTATTCACACTGATATAGTGTATTTTGAAGGACTGTGGGTAAACAAAGACCTATCAGTTTTTCCTCCTCTCCCTTTCTTTCCCAGCCTTATATTACTGACATAAAGTATTGTAATAATTAGTGCAAACAAAGCCAACCGTTTTGGTGTTTAAGTATCAAATGTTCAGTACTGTACAGAATGACAGACCTCAGCTTCTGACCCTCTCCTTCACATATTCCCTAAAATGATGTTGAAATGCTTCACTCCGCAGGACCCAGGTGGGAATGGACTGCACAATCCCGCCCTATAGATCAATTACAGGTTGGTGAGGCAAAATACATGCACATACCTAATAATATTACATATTTATCTGTAAAGCAAGTCATTAGCAATCATAACCAGTCACTAAAGTCATTACCAGTATAGTATGAGTGACACTGCCATATGTTTGGTCACCAGCCTTTAGATACTTCAGTGAGCTCCTCACAAACTCTTCAGGTGTGAATGTGACCATATCTGGCTTCTGATGTCCTGTCATTGGTGTTGAAACCCCGAATGGAGCCACGGTCTGAGAACAAAAACGTAATTTGGGAATGAGGACATTAATATATTACTCCTGGTAAGCTGTATGTACATTTAATACACACAAAACATTATTTGGCTGATTTGTGGCTAGGTTCTGGATGGGAAAGAGAGCAAAATAACTAGCATTCATTTGCAGGATAATAGAGGATGATAACTTTTACTCTACCTGTATAATAATTCCCTTGGATTTATATTCTGCTTGAAGACTCTGTGAAAATCTCTCAACAAAAACCTGTGGATGAGATGTTTTCAATCTGATATGTCGACACTGAATGGTATTTAGAATTGCAGAACAGATAGAACTTTTCATTTTTGTGTATATGTCTAGTAACTGAGCACATGTAATCTGGATGATGTAATAAGATACCAAAAAATAAGTACTTGTAATTAGATTAAATTAAATTTTTAAATATTCATAACCAGACAACAGTTACTTAATATTGGTTATATGAATTCATATTATTTACACAGTAGCAATACGTATTTTATGATTTATTGATTCTCTGTAATTCCTAATGTTTTGCATTTCAAATGCGTTAAAGGTTGGGCAACCTATTTGTTCTTATATTTACAAGCATGATTTTTATAATTGAATTAATTCACCCTGGTTTGTGAAACCAAGATATAAAGTAATCATAGTCTGATTATACTACCTAACGTATGTAATGTAAAAGGATGACGTCACAAACTACAATTATGTTAATCTACACAGATCTGAATGTCTCGTGAAGTTTACCTTGGATGCTGCGTAAAGGGTGTAAATGGGGCAAGGTATTTTTGCAATGCCAGAGGCCACATTGAGAACGACTCCTCTTCCTCTAAGGAAATACATATGGTCAGTGTGCTGGCAATTTTTTAAAGTTTGATTGAAAAATCCTGGGAAAACTATTGAACATAGAAGGCCAAACCTTTGCTGCATTCCTGGTAGCACAATTCTGCACATCTGAATATGGAAAACAATTTGTATACATGATTTTATAATTGATGCCAGATGGCGATTCAAAATTGTTTATAACCTAAAATAATAAAAAATATAATTGCAAAATTAATAATAATAATGAATACAATTACAATGACCAATAGGCCTAACAAATATGCAAAATTATTAACATGACAATAAAGTAATTTTTGATAATCATACATAATTATGTAATCAGTTGCATTTTACTATTTACGTGATCGTTCTGACAATAACGGAGTTTCAGGAGGAGCGTGACTGAATTAATCACAGCTGCTTCGCATCTCCTAATCACGTTCACCTAATCATTCCCTTACCTACCCGCTATAAATACTCCTGCCTTCCTCTTTCTGGCATCTCGCTTTTGCAAGGACACGCTAACTAGCCACTCCAAGCTAAACTAAGATGTCGCAGTCAGACTCGTCCGACTACCTCAACGAGGAGCCCGCTCCCCGCCCTCAGCTCTCTCAAGTCCCGGCTTCCCTTCAAGCCCCGACCGCTCAGCGAGCCGCCGCTCATCAAGCCGCTGCCCAGCCGCATGCCGCCACACAGCCTCAGCCGCCAGCAGATGCCGCGGCCCCCAGCAGAGGCCGAAGGCCTACCCGGGCCGTTAGCAACCCTGCTAACAGGCCACGCTCCCGCTCTCCACCATCATCAAGACCTCAAGCCACTTCACCCGCTTCATCCTACGCTTCAGCTCGCTCCTCATCCGGCAAATGGACATTCATTAATCTCCGACAAACACTCTCCGCCGCAGGGATTACTTATTCCCGGAAATCCACCAAAGCAGACCTTTTAAACATCCTAAACACTCACCTCCCGGACGCCATTCCTCCAGCTTCACCTCTACCCCGCAAAAGAACCCACAAATCAGCCAACCCATCCACTCCAGCTCCACCATCCAGCCTCCGCCGGTCTCAACGCCAGAGATCGTCCATCGATCCTGACCAAGCTTCATCACTGCCTTCATCCGACTCCCACCACCGAGATCCCAACCAGCCCTTACCTGCATCCAGCAGCCAGTTTCCAATTCAACCCGGATCCTCCGCCATCACGCCAGCGCAACTCCGCCAAACTCTCGCCGAGTTTTTCTCCACCTGGCCAGCAGCTCC
>JAUMHG010000045.1:9420591-9433967 GCA_032359395.1 Enteromius anoplus | reverse complement strand
TGAATGAGTTTCTTTTTTCTGTTGAACATTGTATTAAATTCAATGAGGACCAGCTACTGTTTGGTTACTCAAAATATATTTTTGTGTTTGGAACAAGAAAGAAATTAATACAGGTTTGGGGAATAATGACGCTATTATCATTTTTGAGTGAACTATCCCTTAAATGACAAGCGGCGGCATGTTTAGTTCTGTCCCTTTAAGAGCTGCATGCGTCTAACTTACTGACACGTTTTTCTCTTTAGACACAAGCACCTGTGTGTTTGTGACCGTATTACCACGATCACATGTGATAAATATCTTTGTTCAGTAATTAGGCGCTATTTGACAGCCTTTTGGTGTACTCGCTGGAAAAGGGGCACGAGGCTACATTGCGCATGTCATGAACCGTCGAACCGTGTGACGCATGCATGCTCCGAACCGAGACAAGCGAACCGAACGTTTTTTTTTTTTTTCATTAACCCTGCCATCCCTAGTGTGTGTGTTGTAAGTTGGGAGTCAGTACAGTTTTTATTTTATTTTGAAAGACATTTCTTCTGTCCACCAAGGCTGCATTAATTTAACAAAAATAACAGGAAAATAGTAACTATGTGAGATTATTACAATTTAAAAGTAGTTTTCCAATTGAATTGTTTTTAAATGTCATTTATTCCTGTGATGGCAATTTTGTGGAAATCCTAGGAAGATTTAGTAATTTTACTGACATTTGACTCGTGTTTTGATAAATTTATGGCATCATTGCTGAAACACTTAGAATTCTTTACCCCAAGTGATTTTTAAAAGTATATAATTAATGTTGACTCAATTCCATATAGGCATCCTTCCAGTTCAGATGCAATTGTTATTTTAATGCAATTGCATGTGTCATTATTGGAGAGTACAGCCTGTTCTAGTTGGGCTGGTTGAGCTATCCTGGGGCTTTATGTTGTACTTGTCACACTCTTTACACCGGTACATCTCAAGTTATTTTTATTGATGGGTGAAGAATGGAATTTCTGCACACTATTGAAATGCAATAATAAGGACAGTTTATGCCCTCCTCCTTGTCTCGTTTACACCAAAGGTGACTTAAAACATAACAGTGACTACTATACAGCGTCAACAACCATGTGATGTTTGATATGTGAGTTGTTGACGTTCATGTGACTCTTGCACACAATCGGTACCTTGAGCATGTATTAGACTGGCTTTCCCGCTGTTTACATTTAATTCCCTTTAAACAACAGGCTTAGTGAAGTAGAAGAATGTGCCCCCTCCGAGTTGACTTTTGTATCACTGAGCAGTGATTTCCACCCTCTGCATTGCAGGTTTGGCCTGTGGTGAGGACGCTCTGTAATTTTACAGGTGATGGTTTTGACGTCACTATACGGTCGTATACTGTGTCTTTGTAATGCTTGAAAGTCCATTCAGTCATCAGCTGTTGACTGATGCTCTAAATACCGTACTGTCCCCCCGTGGTGTGGGATCAGTCATTCCGATAAACAGGACTGATCAGATTTCACTGAGCACATAGTGGCCCATTTACAGACCTGCCGTTTTCCAGCGAATTTGACCCACTAAGATTCTTAGAGTGGGGAAAGCAGGAAGCAAGGAGGCTGTAAGCAGGTATTAGGAGCGGTGACTCTGCAGTGTTGCACAGTGTAGCTGGAGCACGACTCGCTGTACTGCTTCAGCTCGGAGGGAGACTCGAACCTGAAACCAAGCCAAGTAGCCGAGAGGAGCTGTGAAGCAGGAGTGATTGTTTTGTGCTGCTTACTGCGCTGTTACATTCTGTTATGGATGTGCTTTAGGTTAGTCACGTTGTGTCCTGGTCACGCCTGAATGCTACACGCTTGGTGTCAGAGTGTAAGGTGTCCAGTTAATGTAAGTGTGCATGTTTTTTGTCTATTTTGTTTGATGCTATTTGATGTCTTTTTTTATTATTATTATATTGTGCTCTGTAAATTACATATAGCAACTATTCATGCCATTTTAATTGTAACATAGAAACGATATCCCACCTCCTAAAACGCTGGTTTTGGCCTGTCTGACTTCAAAGTTCTTGACTTTTCCGAATCTATCCAACAATTAAAGTCATACAGTAACGTCATAATATCGTCATAATCTTCCCATAATCTGTTGAAATATTCATTTCGTTGTAGTCAAACAAATTTGTGATTATTAATCCTGTTACCACATGATTTCCCCCTTTTCCAAACAATGTAACATTCTTCTACTGCTGTTTTATTTGAACTGTTTTACAGCATGGCAGGAAGACAAGTTTGTCAAGGTGTCAGGTTTGACATGTTCAACCTTCAGCCCTGTTGCTTAAGTTATTGTACTGGGGAAAATGTTAAACAACTATTTTTTTGTGTGTAAAATGAATACAAACATTTAGGTCCTACCTAGCTAGCCCTTCCTGACTGTCTAATGTTCAACCCTGTAGCTCTATATTTGTTTATTTATTTCATTTTATTATTTTTTTAATTTTTTTTTACTAGGACAAAGCACAGAAGCCGTGTTTTACAGCTGTATTATGAGTTCTTTAGGTGTATAATAACCATTTTCTAAAGACACATTTCCATATTTTGGACCATTTGTTGAAGTTTATTGTATTTTTTTTTTTTTTTTACTTTTATGTGGAAAGTTATGCGCTTCTCAAAATTATCAAACAAATATTTTTTGTCTTGGATTTATGGAAAATGAATACAAACCTGCATATGGTTTTCAACCCTGTTACTCATTCTGCTGTTTTTCCTTTTTTCCAATTTTTTGTCATTATTTCACTTAATTTTTTGTTTATTACTAAAAAATAAAAAAAACACAGGATCTGTTTTAACAGTATTTAGATCTCAGTGTTTGATATCCTGAAGTTCATGATCATCATGGTTGGAAGGATAAGCACTTCTTTTTAATGACCATTTGTTGTTTTCTGTTAAGTTTCTGTTTTTTAATGTCATCAGCACCTGTCTTTCCAACCTTTCCATTTCCCATGGTCTTATAGGGTACGTTATGCAATCTATAATGAAGGTTCAAATACTGTCTAATGATGTCCTTGTTTCTCTTGTTTTGACAGCTGAAGGCGTCTTTGTGGACAGGACACTTAGAGGGCCAAACAATGGAATGCTCTCTCCTGCCTACACTGCTCAGCACTCTACAGACTGAGGTTAAACGGCTTAGTTAGCAGTGTGCCTCTCCCCCAAGAACTCTTTTAGCCTGGGGAAAGTTGGGAGAAGAAAAAAAACAAAAAACGGGTGAAGGAGAATTTCCTTCATAGTACAGCACCTTACTCCAGTTCTCTGTAGTTGCTTGCTTGGGATTCGTTTGGAAGCTTTGCGTGAACAAAAGCCAAGATGGATTTGGAATCGTACCTGTGGATGGTCGTGCTTGGCTTCATTATAGCCTTCATCCTGGCATTTTCAGTGGGGGCCAATGACGTGGCAAACTCGTTTGGCACGGCGGTCGGGTCAGGGGTGGTGACACTACGACAGGCCTGCATCCTGGCTTCCATTTTTGAGACCCTTGGCTCTATGCTCCTTGGTGCCAAGGTCGGGGAAACCATTCGGAAGGGAATTATAGATGTCAGTTTATACAATGAGACAGTACCGATACTGATGGCGGGAGAGGTCAGCGCCATGGTCGGTAAGTGAAGGCTCATTTAAAGTTAAAACCTCAACGTTTCATTTTGAAGATTAATGATGGAGAAGCTTAGCGAGGCATTCGTTTATTGACTGTAGGCTGCCAGATTTTGGGAGACATGATCACTTGTTTTTGAGCGAGTAGTCCTAGAATATGTGAAGTCTGGGTTCAATTCTCTTTTTAGAGTAAATATTTCAAGAACTGCATGGATGGTTTAAAACAACGGTATGCCGTTGATGTTTTTTGTAAATGGCTACATTGTAGTATTTTTAATAGTTTCCCATCTAGAGTCTGTGTTGAAGACAGAAGGGAAGAGAACATATGGCTGAAAGACGTTTTTTTTTTTTTTGTTGCTCCACCTCCCACTCATATTCCTCTCTTTTTCAGGGTCTGCGGTTTGGCAGCTCATTGCCTCTTTTCTGAAGTTGCCCATTTCTGGAACTCATTGCATTGTGGGATCTACTATTGGCTTCTCCATGGTGGCTATTGGCACTAAAGGAGTGCAGTGGATGCAGTTAGTCAAAATTGGTAAGTACAAAAAATCCATTATGCAATTCATCATTTATTTTACTGTGGTAGCTATTTGCACTGCAGAAAATTGAAAAAAATGTTTGTTTAAACAATCTGAAGCTAAAGGTCACCCTTTTAACTTTATGTTCCTTGTATTGTATCCTAATTAATGTTCCACTGCTTTTTAAACATTTGGCATCAGTAAAAAAAAAAAACTAAATTATTTTATTCAGCAAGGATGCATTAAATGGATCAAAAGTTCCACTGTTTCAATTAAATATACTGTTCTTTTGGGCTATATAGTCATCAAAAAACCTGAACAAATTGCAAAACTGTTTTCAACACTGATAATACATGTTTCTTGAGCACCGAATCAGCTTATTAGAAATATTTCTGAAGGACATTTTGTAGCACATTCCATTAGAACTTGATTATTTTAAATGGGAAAAATATTACACCGTATTTTGTTTTTACTGTGTTTTTAATTAAATAAATGCAGCCTTAGTGAGCAAAAGGAAACTTCTCTCAAAAACATAAAAAAAAACAAACACATCTCACACCAACCCCAAGCATTTGAATTGTAGTGTGTCTATGTGTTGTTTTTCTCAAGTGACATTATCTCATTATCGTTGTCGATATACTTGTAACAGAGATGTGTCATTTATTTAACGTTGGCTGTTGGCCTTTATGCCTCTAGCAGCATTATGCATCATTATATTGGCACGCTATTGATTTAGTAATTGCTGTTTATTTTATGCAGTTGCCTCATGGTTCATCTCCCCTCTGCTGTCTGGTCTCATGTCTGGTCTGCTTTTCTTCATCATCAGATATTTCATTCTTAACAAGGTGAGTCATGGGTTGACGATTACACCTGTCTTTCATCATCTTACTTCAATGATCTCGCCTTGACAAATTATGACATTAAAATGTGGGGGGAAAAAAACTAATCAAAGTGCTCAGATAGGCTTGAAGTGTTTTGCGCTTGATTCAGACATCCAGTATAAACATTCAAAAGACATTCGCCCAGTTCTTTAGTATACTAGTCCATCACCGCCGGTCCTTATAAGACCTCACATGTTCTCAGTACATCAACTGTTTAACATGCATTAAGCTTTTTCCAAGTAACTGTGCCTCTGGCTGTTTATTTTGCTTGACAATAGCTCATCTGTGATGGCACAGCAACTGCTGTACAGTCGACGGCAATTCATCTTTTAAATGTGTGCCTGGTGTAGACTCTGCTTCTGTAAACACTGGAATATTTAAGCCTTAAAAAGAGTTAGGAACAGCAAAATGCGTTCTTACCTGTGGACACATAAGCACTGACTGTGGTTTAAAGTAACTCATTCATTTTATACTCTCTCAAAGCTGTGCGGCGTTCTGAATAACAGTAGAAGATACTTAGCAGAATGTCCAAACAGCTGTTTTCTGTATAATGCAAGTTAAAGGCAATATATACAGAAATATCAAGGTGCAAAAGGATGGCATAAATCATAAAACAATAACGAAATGTATAAGTTGTCTATACTTCTAGGATGCTAGTCTTGAATATAAGAAATTAGTGGTCAAATTGATTCATCACAATTAATCCCATCCAAAATAGAAGTTTGTGTCTACATAATACATGTGTTTGTATACTGTGTACTGTATTAAAGACATATTTACATGTTTTTCTTTATGGATGTTACACTGAATGTTTTCTACGCTGAAAAGCTCTAAAATACAGCTTTTTGTCATTTTGGTGCCTAACCTATCTTTCACTTTGTGGAAAAGAGTAGCTTGGACATTCTGCCAAATATCCCCTTTTTTTGTGTTTCGTGGTTAACATAGGGTGTGAATGAGATGAGGAAATGATGATAAGAATATTATATTTTGGGGGTAAACTATCCCTTTAATAGTATTTCAATCATTTTTGTCACTGGTAAAACTTAAAAGAAAATTAGAACTGTTCCCTTAGCAACTAATTATATTAAAGTAAATACTAAATTTACTACAGAGTGACTTTAATGGATAAACAAAAATACATTTGACATTGGATGTGACATCTGTGTGATATATATACAGTACAGAGTTTATGCTCTTTCTGTGATCTGTCCATTACAGGATGACCCTGTTCCCAATGGTCTCCGTGCTTTGCCCCTCTTCTATGCGTCAACGATCGGAATCAACGCATTTTCCATCATGTACACTGGAGCTCCCTGTAAGACCCTTTTGAATTGATAACACATTCAGCAAAGAGATGTCCTTGGTCAGACACAAGTTTTTTTGTTCCTACTGAAAAAGTGTCATTGATTAGGCCATGTTTACCAAATTGTTTTAAGACCGTTTCCATCTAAAATACCTGTGTACAATACCTTTTTTTACGATAAATTCAATGGATTGTTTTTAAATCTCACAGTAAAGTGTATTTATGTGTCTAACCGTGTCACGCTCTTTCTTTATTGTGCAGTACTGGGCTTGGAGATGCTCCCCGTCTGGGCTATTGCTCTCATTACCTTGGCTGGTGCTCTGGTATGTGCCGGTGTGGTCTGGATCTTTGTTTGCCCCTGGATGAGAAGGAAAATAGCAAGTACGTACTGTTCTTTTCCCTCCCGCAGACTCGTGGCTTTAGGTATCAGACAAATAGGTATCAATTATCAGAGGACAGTTGTGATTGCTAACTACGTTTTGCAGAAATTGTGTGATCCATGTGTTTTTGCGCTTGACATCTGGCCATTAAGTTAGATGTTATTTCTAATCTAGCTTTGGAAAAAAATCAAAGATGTGACTCAGCATGAAGCATCTTCACCAGCTCAGGAGGGGAAGGATTTGCCTAACATCTGCTGCTCTGCTCTGCTGGGGCCCTCTGTAACGTAAAGACTATCTTTTGCTGGCTCTGGCTTGTGGGCCCATGTTGCGTTCGACTGACGCTGAGAGAAATGAAAAGCAAATAAACTGAAGCTGTTTATTTGAGAACATCACAGTTTTTTTTTTTTTTTTTTTCTAAGATGAGTCACACGGACCTTGTGCGGTCGATGCACCTTTCTCAGTGCTAGATTGGTTGCCCACGTGTTTTGATTGAGAGAAGTGTCTTAATGCAATGAATCACTGATGAAATGAAATGTTAAAGCACTGCTTTCACTCACGGAACAACGCTTTAAATTGTTGCATGCTTTGTTAAATTTGTTTTGAGATCAAGGGTCTTTGTTATAGTGCGGTTTCCCATGGGAGATGTTAGAGTTGTAGGAAGCTGGTTTATTTATTTATTTAGCTTTTAGGCGTTAGAGTCAATTCTGTGAGCAAAGCAGAAATTAGCATTAAATATATGGGCCACTAATTTTAAGTGCTTGTTGTTGTTCATCATCTCTGCTCGATTTAAAAGAGCCAGTTGTAATTGTTCTGATATCACAGTTTTTCATGCATGGGTTATCCATGTTTATTAGTGATTATATAGCTTGCCTATGTCCCCTTATCTGCTCAGCAAATAACATTTATATTGATTAGGGATGCACTGATATGAATATTTTTGCCAATACCAATATAAGTGAATATTCAGTATTATTTTATTCAAAATTGCTCTACCATTGCATGTTTGGAGTAGTGTGTTTTCTTGTAGAAAGGGACTAATACTTTTATTCGGCGTGGATTCATTAAATTGATTAAATATTGTAGTAAATGCATTTTTACTGTAACAAAAGATATTAATATCACATGAATTAAGTTCTTTTTACAACTTTCTACTCATGAAAATTCATAAATAGAATCACAATTTCCACCAAATACTGTAGCAGCGTCACTGTTTTCAACAAAATGATAAAATATAAGAACGTTTTTAACATCAAATACGCATACTAGAATGATATATGAAGAATCATATGGTACTGAAGATTGGAGTAATGATGCTGAAAATGCAGCTTTTGATCAAAGGAGTAGTACATTATTATGCCTCATAATATATTTAAATAGAAAACAGTTACTTAAATTGTAATATTTTTTAAAATGAGTAAATGCAGCCTTGATGAGCATTAAGTTTTGCCCAAAAGCGTAAATTTAAAAATAAACAGTAAAAACTAAAACCCTTTCTGTCATTTCTGTTTGAAGTGCATTAGTTTGATTTATCAAAATGTATTTAATACAGTATAATAAATGTAATGATAATTATAATGTCATTACACTTATGATGGACCAATAATGTCCTATATGAGCCTTTTATATTTAATTTGCAAAAGATTAGATTTAAAAGTAAAATTGCATTTTATTGCTAGTAAAGATGAACTTTGAAGTAAGATATGATTTAAAAAAAATAATAATAATAAAATAAAAGTTGGCCAATTACTAAAATTATACTGACATATCATGCATGGATTCCTGTTTTTTTCCCCCCCAAAACAGGTCGGCTGAAGAAAGAGCATGCTCTTTCCCGCATCTCTGATGAGAGTTTGGATAAAATTCCTGAGGAAGAAGAGGAAGCCCCTGTGTTTAAAGAGCTTCCAGGTGCAAAAAGCAGCAATGATGCTGTGCTGCCCCTGACAGAGGAGTCCACTGGAGAGCTGAACAGCCTGGCTAATGGAGGCACTGTCCTGCCCAACGGCAGAGTGTATGGTACGCTAAAGGACTTGTTTTGTTTTTAATGGGTACCATCTGAGCCACCAGTGTCCTACGCTGACCTCATGGGTTTGTTTAATTTCCGATTTCCAGAGATTACCGTCGTCTTGACTACAGAGACCGTCTCTGCATTTGATAAATACACAGTTTAATCTCATCATTATACATTACCATCACTCTGTTTTTCTATTTGATAATGTTCAGTGCTTTGCTACAATCTGTATTATTAAAAGTAATAATAAAAGTGACTTGACTTGACTTAATTAGTTTTTTCTATTAGGTCGCACTAACTCCATGACCAACGGCTGCCTCAAGTCGCCCGTGTCCAACGGGGGCTTCAGCTTTGACGGACACATGAGAAGCGACGGCCAGGTCTATCACACCGTTCACAAGGATTCTGGTCTCTACAAGGACCTCCTACACAAGATCCACCTGGGCCGTCTGGAAGATGAGCGCAGCGGCTCACGTCCCGACAACAGCTACCGTCACCTCCGCCGCAACAACAGCTACACCTGTTACACAGCAGCCATCTGTGGCATGCCGGTGCAGCCCCTCATGCGGTCTGAGTCCAGCGCCCCTCCTCCAGAAGACAGCGAGAAGCTAGTGGGCGACACAGTCTTCTATTCGAAGAAGCGCTTGCGCTATGACAGCTATTCCAGCTACTGTAACGCGGTTGCGGAGGCTGAGATTGAAGCGGAGGAAGGTGATGTGGATGTGAACTTGGCAGCAGATAAAAGGGAGCCCCGGGCCCCAGCTGAAGCAGTGTTGGAGGACTGCGTTGATGAGGACAAGGAGGAGAAGGACAAGCCACAAGTCTTCCTGCTCTTCCACTTCCTGCAAATCCTCACCGCCTGTTTCGGATCGTTTGCGCATGGCGGGAATGATGTCAGGTATGCAAGATTAAACTAGTTCAATAGATTATCCTATGACAAGTGTTTATTTATTTTATTTTATTTTTTAGTATTTTTGCTTTTTAGAATTCTTTGTGATTATCGAGTTTAGAACAAGACCTACTGTACTATTTGCACCATTTTTCCACATTCCACAGCATTAGTGTGTCCTGAGAACAAACCCTCAGTTCAGTGCTCGGATCTGGTTCATGGCTCTACAGATGATTTGGCACATAACCAGACTTCTAAGACTGTTAAGACCAAAGTGAGACGTGGCCATTAGTTTAGGCCAACTTCAGCTGCTTAATGCTTGAACAGTTAAAATCTGTGAATTGGTTTTGTAGGTGACATAATTTGATTATTATTTTTTGTATTTAGTGTAAACTAGAGCTGCACAATTAATCGTTAAAAGATAGCAATCTCTTTTCGACCCCCCCCCCCACACGATCTTAATCCAGCATTCATACGATTCAGCCAATTATATTTTCAAGGACGGAAGACGAGCATAACTTATAGATAACAGGAAATCACAAACAGCACGTCACATGCAGTTTTGCTCGGGCAGAGGCCAGATGCGCCGATTTCACACCGCACGGGTCAACCCGGGTATACTTAACATTTCCTCTCGGATATATATTTATTTATAATTATGTTTAATTCCTTAATGTTTAATTATTTATTTTTGTCTCTTTACATTATTACATTATTTTTTATTACATTACCTTAAATTTAAAGCGAAGAGTATTATGTATTATTTTACTTCTGTTTAATAACCTAATGTTCAGGGGTAAATCTTTAAAATAAAAAAAGTTCTCCAAAATCGTGTGAGAATCGTGATTTTTATTTGAGGTGATTCTCATTTTATCCAGAATCGTGCAGCTCTAGTGTAAACTTAATTCAAAGTTCTCCCTCAAAAAAAAAAGTATTAAAGCTGTCACTGGGGTTGTCCCTTTTTCTATAAAATGTACAAATATAGAGCATATGTACCACCAATACATGCTAATATGTACTTTTAACGTACGTCCCTTCAGAAGTACATAAGGTATAAATGTGCCTTTTAAAAGGGCACTGCCCCAGTGACAGCTTTTGTACCTTTTTTCTTAGACCGTGTGACTTCTCCACTGTCAAATCAATAGTAGTAAATAATTATTTAATGAATGCAACTGTAACTATATAACTATAACTTTTTCATTCTTAGTTTATACACTTAAATGTTTGGGTCAGTAAGATTTAAGTTTTTTTTTTTTGAAGAAGAAGAATTAAAGGAATTGTTCACCCAAAAATGGAAATTCTGCCATTATTTACTCACGCTTGAGTAGTTCCAAACTTGTATGAATTTCTTTGTTCTGCTGAAGACAAAGGAAGTTATTGTGAAAAAAATGGTAACCAGACTGTTTTGGTTCACCGCTGAAGTCCATAGTATTTTTTTATTCCTACTATAGAAGTGAATGGTGACCCAAAACAGCCTGGTTACAAACTTTATCTTCCTTAAGGAAGGAATATCTTCTTTTGTGTTCGGCAGAACAAAGAAATTCATATAGATTTGTAACTGCTAAAGAGTGAAGAAATGATGACAGAATGTTCATTATTGGGTGAACTATTCCTTTACTGTCACTTTTGATTAATTAATAAATAAAAAATTATATTAAATTGAAGACAATTTTAATGAAGAATACCATTTTTAAAAAACAGCTGTTGTTTTTTACTATTAAAGAATTCTAAAGACGTATCATGAGGGTCAAAAAAAGAAAAGCACAACTTTTTAACATTTAATAGGATAAATAAAAAAAAGTTTTCTCAAGCATCAAATCAGAATAGTAGACTGAAGCCTGAAGAATCATGTGACAGTAAAGACTGGATTAATAACCGCAGGAATGTAAGCTTCACAGGGTTATATCATCATCCAGGAAGTTTTTGTACTCATGATACATTTTGGGGCGGAGTTAAAATGTGTAAATGTACAGACCACATGGCTTCATCCAAACAGTTTGTATGGAAACCTTGTTCCAGTTACTTCCCCTATGTACATGTTTGTTTTTTTCTTTTCTGCAGTAATGCAATTGGTCCGTTGGTGGCCCTGTGGATGATTTACGAACAGGGTGGAGTAATGCAGGATGCAGCCACACCGGTCTGGCTGCTGTTGTATGGTGGCGTGGGAATCTGTGCGGGACTGTGGGTTTGGGGTCGACGTGTCATTCAAACAATGGGCAAAGACCTCACTCCCATCACCCCATCCAGGTGAGATCAGCCTGTTGGCAGAGAGCGTGATGTTTGTGCATGATGATTGATGCATGACCTCCTGTTGCATGCATATGTGATGATTAATCCACAGTAAAGAGTCTTCTAAGCCCAAAGCATATCTACACTGTACAATTTTGGCAATAATTTAGAATCTCACTGGCATTATATTGTTCAGTCTAACAAGCAGCAATTAGAAAAGCCAGAAAATTGCACAGTGTGCAGTGGGCTTAGGATAAGTGGCTTCTTACGGTAAACCCATGACAAAAACACGAAATTTGTCTCTGTCTTGTTTATTTCTGACAATACAGAAGGTGTCTTTCTTTTCCTGTAACAAGTGGAAAAATGTAGAAGTGGAGGACCGTTTTTTGCTGTAAAAAAAGCTGACAGAACTTGGTCTTAAACCAGTGCCGAGGTGTAATCGTAGACTACCGAAGCGGAGCATGTGCTTTGGCAGCAGGGTTATAACAGTTTATCTGATATTGAAATCTTGCTAGATTAGTTCAGTTTATCAGCTTTTCTCCTCTCTCGTTTGGGTACTTGCACTCAATCCCTCTTTGTATTTCCACCACAAATCCGGTTAAATATCACCGTCAAATGACCTTAATTTAAAATTCTAGCACACTTTAGAATAAAGGCAGTTTATAGAGACCCGTCACTGTTTTGCACTCTCAGCTCAGAACTGACTGGGTTTGCTAAATTTAGCAAGACACTTGCACACACGGCCTCAGCGACCTTGCGTTCTCTTAGTAACAAGATAAACTGTCAAAAACAAATGGGCTTTAGTTGATGATCAGAACAAAGACTTTCTACTCTATAAAAAGATGTGTCGTCATTTGTTCTGAAAAAAAAAACCAAGCTGCAGAGATTTATAGAGATGCTTATTAGGAAATCATGCTTTCTAAACACTGATTCACTGAAACGGAACTCCAAACCACAATCAAAAATTATTTATAAGACCCTTATAAGAGCAAATTGTTTTAGTGTAATATGTTTCTTTTAAAATCATAAAATTTAATTCATAAAATTTGTCAGAATGCTAAAGTTAATGCAGAAGTTATTATTTTGATTATTTACTTAAGAGAGAGACACTTTAAACAAGATGAAAAAAAAAAAAAACATTTAACAATAATTACAAATGAAAAAAAATTAAATAAAATACAAAATTATCATTTGAAAACAATTTTGATTTCTGGAACTATTTTCAGTGTCTCAATGTGTGCGGGACTGAACAGATTGTCGGCTGAAGGGTCACTCTATGGTCCTGCATGACAATCCAGTCTATACTAAGTAGGGCTGGGCAATTAATCGAAAAGTAATCGAAATCGACATTCAGAACCTATAATTGATCAAATACATCCAGGTCGATAATTTCGATTACTTTCCCTTTAAAAACAGTACCGCGTGTGGAGTCACGTGACCCGCTCCGTTACGTTACCCTGCGTTCACACCAGACGTGACTTGCGCAAATAAATCATGCTATTCACGCGTAGTTGGACGCTTGAACATTTTAAGTTTACTCGCTTCATTCGCGCATGAAAT
>JAUMHG010000045.1:9398424-9413874 GCA_032359395.1 Enteromius anoplus | reverse complement strand
CCCTCTAAAGCAAATGTACAAGTCCCAACTGTGCCTGTTTACTTTATGGATCCACTAGTTATCTTAGTAAGCTTCTCATATTACACCCCCGAGAAAGCAGTTATGAAATATCAAACATCAAAATAATTCCTTTTTATGTCATTTATAGGAAATAACCAAATATAATTTTTAATCTGTTGGCAACATTCACTATAAAGCTTAATAATCGGTGTCATCCAGTGCTATTAGAAAACCTTGTCAGTTATCACCTACTGATATCAAATAGCCATTTCTGTGCCTTCAACTAAAGGCTATTGACCTTAATAAAAAAAATGTTAATGTAACTTTAACAGAAGATTGAAGCAGGACAGAAACCTATGCTTGTGATTTCATGGGGTCTTTAAAAAGCATTTCCTGGGATAACAAAATACATTCCATAAAGATTGTGTCCCTGTTTCCACCCTGAAAAAAAATAAATCCACATTTTATTGTTTTCATATTTTTGTGTCGTGCTACTGCTGATTTAGCCTTTGCTGTGGGTGCAGGTGGGCTCAGTGGTGGCGGTGGGCTGGATCCGCTCCAAGAAGGCCGTGGACTGGCATCTCTTCCGGAACATCTTCCTGGCCTGGTTTGTGACGGTCCCTGTAGCAGGCCTCTTCAGCGCTGCTGTCATGGCCCTGTTCGTCTACGGCATTCTGCCTTACGTTTGAGTTGGAAAACGGGGAAGAGAGGGAGGAATAGGAAGGTAATGACGAAAAAATAAAACCGAAACACAGACAGAAAAAAAATAATCAAGATGAAAGGGGAAAAGCCAGAGGGGTGGGGAGAGTCTTCAAATGCTGCCTGGAAAAGCATCCAGAATCCTTCGACTTAAATATCCTTAATCTTGTCATGAGTATTTATTTCCGTTTGGTTTTTTCAAGTTGTTTTGGTGAAATGTTACCAGAAACCGTAAAATCTCGTGATTTCAAATGGTACATTTTCAAAAGTTCCAGAAAATCGCTCTCGTACATTTGTGGTCCTACATCTTCAAGGGAGTAAACAGATGGAGGACAGCTGCCAATAGAGCAAAAAAATTAAAATAATAATAAGATCAGTACATAGAGAATGGGACTAGAAAATTGGTTTTATGGCACAATTCACAGTATATTGGCACAATATATAGCTACTAACTACTCTTGGGCCTCTAAATGTGATGTTTTCAGATGCATCATGTGTGGTGTGCTGTAATCGCACATTTATTCCCATTCGCTAAGAATATGACACTGAGAAGCATCCTGCTGTTCAAAACCTGCATTAGCTGCATTGCTAAAATCATACCTCATTCAACCCTCTATGCCACATAAAAGACAAGTGACAAAACTGTGCTATCTCATTATACATGAAATACTATATAAGATAAAATCATTTTTTGTAGTGGTTAATGTGTAAGAATTTCCTGTTCTTTTACTGTTTTATTTATTTTTTTAGATATGTTTACCATTCATACCTTTTTAAAAACACACGAGGGTTGAAGACTAAATCCAATTTTAAACTATGTATGCTACTATAATTTCTACTGTGTATATATTCAGCTATGGAATTGAGAGTTTTTTTTTAGTTTTGTTTTATTTTGAGGTCTTATATTGTTACATTTAAGGAGACTTTAGACCAGGTTGGGCAGTTGCATGAAACGTATGCTTTCAAAGCATATGAAAGATATATAAAAAAAAAAAAAGAGATTTTGATACAAGACAAGACACTACATCCATAATCCTGTCAGAATATATCAAAAAAGATTCTCCCATTGCTAAAAGATCCTCATATCAGTGAAAACTAAATAATTCACAAAGGAGTTATATCTGAAGTGTTACATTTGAAACGTTCTGCAGTTCACCTTTTGTATACATATCGATAGGTGATTTATTACTATAATTTTTTTCCTTTTTGGAAGATTAATAGCCAAAGATTGTGATGATCAAGTTTAGTTGCCATACTCTCTGACAGTGTTTGTAATTGCAATCCAAACAAGATCCTAACAAAAGGAATCGGTGTGACTCTGTATTGTGGATCGTATATAAAGGATGCTAGTTGTTCGGTCTAGCAATAATACATATATAATGTTCTAAGCGCCCAATGGATGATGCCAATACCTGTATGTGCCAGAAAAGCCAAATTCACTTAAGGTGAACCCGTAAAACCAGCACAAACACAGATTTACCCACGTGACGTATATGATGTATCGAGAGGCAGTGCAGACCTGGTCATCAGGCAGGCTCAAATCAGCATCGATACTTGATTCCGCTTCTTTGAAAAGCCTTCAGTACTGATATCACATTGAGCTTTATCCGAAGAGGGGTTAGTTTAACATCGGGTCAGGATGCGATTCAGATGTGTCACATAACGACAGGTCAAGATGTAACAAACACGTTTGTGGCCCTGACACCACAAGAAACCAAAAAGTCTCATGATTTCAGTCCAAAATGGCCTGGCTAACACATCAAACGACCATCTGACACCAGGTGAACTGGATCTGTCTCGGGATAGTCGCCAGATTTGGAAACTGTACAAACGTGTGGCTTTGAACCAATGCGAAGTGTTCCTGTTTCTTTCTGTTTGTGTATTACTTTTGTTTTTCTTTTTTCATCAAGAACAAATCTATGCTTATATGGCCATTTGCCTTGTAATGTTGTGCTTTACTGTTTGTTGGATACAGTAACTTCAGTACTGTGGTGTTTACATTGTAATCATATTGTAGAATAACTCATTGCAGTTGCCTAAAAATGCCAATCAACTAACTATTAATCACAAATTAAATATGAAATAACCAGGCATAGTGCAAAGGTGTTTCATGTCATTTTGTGTTTAGCAGCGTGACCCATGATGATCTTGTTACATCACACTGCTATATGTACAGTAGTACACAACTTTACATGGTGGATATGATTAAAAAAAATAATAATAGTAAAAGAAATTAATAGATATAAATTTCATTAAACTATATTTTTCTACATATATACGTTCTACCTGGGTGGTGACGTCTCACACAGAGAGTAAACTGGGCTCCCGAGCAGCGATTATGTTGAAATACCGGTAACTATAATGAGAAAATTCAGTGCTGAATACCACTGAAAATTTCTTAGAGATGGTTATATCGCAAACTTGTCTAAAGGCAGGGGATCGTAATGTGGATTGGTTCCATGTATCCATTTCTTTTCCTGCCCAGGGACGTCTCTCCCTTGTGTGAGAGTGAGTGGTTGTGAAAATTTCAACAGTTTTTCATGATTATTTTTTTGAAAAGTAAGGCTGAATAACTTTGTAATTTTGTTTCCCTGACATGCAATATTGAGCTGCCAGAATGAGGTCGTTTGAACCTCCACAAGCAGTGGCGATAACACCGTTTCGAGTCACAGCAAGATTCAGTAAAACTTTTTACTAACCTGCATCTGATATTTTGCATCAACCTGGTGATATAATGGACCTTTCTGCTATGACTTGGTTTGTTTTTAAACGGCACGCCAGCAAAATCTTCCACACGCGCAGATCCTCCGTCATGGAAGTACACGAACGCAGGTGCTTGGCGCTCTTGTTTTGGTCTTGCGCTAACAAACAGTGTTGCCAGATTGGATGGACCCGCCCAAAAACGCCCACATTTTTAACTATCAAAACAATGTGATCGAATGTAAATCGAGGTTCATAAGAGACATTTTAAACAAAATTATGATCACAAAATAACATAAACACAATGCTAGATGAATCGTAAAAAATAGATGTAATTCACGTTGTGAGAGTTAAAACTCTATACCATACTTGTCTAGCCATGAACACTATACAGTTCTACATACGTTATCGTGCTCAACACCCATCGCTGCCGAATCATTAAGTCTGAATGCGGCCGCAACGTCAGCCTCAGCATCTTTGTTTAGTACCGTTGTGATGACTGATTGGATGCGGTATGCACACTTGCGCTTGAATGTTAACTAATTAGTCTATATAATTCATCAGTTTGAAAGCCACCAAAAATACCCCAAACCCGCCCAAATTTTGTCCACCCGCCAATTGGGCGGGGACCCGCACAATCTGGCAACACTGCTAACAAACCTCAGTACTCAGATTTAAAATCAACTCTTACATTTATCGGTATTTAAAAAAAACGTGTTAATAAATTGTTTATCATTGACTACCCTCGTGGAAATACTGAGTGTCGCGTTAAATTTCCAAGTCACGTCTGCGTTCAGGTATTTGTGTTAACAAACATGGCTGCAGTAGTTTGGCTACAGAGTTAGTTTTGAGCTACATATTCACAGAAAGGGCATGTGAACCACTACTGTGCTACATCACAGTCAGAAACGTCAAAGCCATTCTGTGTTTTTGGATGGACATGTTATGATTGGATCAATCTTAAGAGATCACTACGCAAGACTTGGAGAAACTAAATCATCCATATCCACAACTAGTGTGTTGATAAAAGGTTTCATAACTGTTCTTGGCAGCCTGGTGGCATTCTCCCGTAGTGTACTTGTATCATTCATTAAGTTTCCATGTTCTTATCTGCACTTGAAAATAGAATGTAGCCCAATCCTCTGCTGGCCTGCTGATCGCCTGCTGTGTGTCGTCTCTATTGCCATGATGTGAATGCTATGCTGTTAACTGTCTGGAAACATCTTAAGACAGGGCTTTAGTTTTAACAACCCCCCCCCACATATCTGCATATGTACTGTATTGCTGTTTCCTTTCTTTTTGGAACTTTTTTGTGAAAGTTGTGTGCATTTTAACTAATTAAATTATGGGAATTAAAATTACAAAGAATAACAATCTGCTGATCTCCTGTTTTTATTTGGTGATTGATATTGCCACGATAAAGATATGGGTTTATCTTTGGATTATTATTATTTTTTCTTATGACACAACAAACAGAGAGTTGTGAGTTTGGTGTTTAGCAAATCCGTGGAAGACTGCCACTTTGTACATCACATTTTTTTTCTCAGAATAGCATGATACAACCTCGCATTTTTAATTGTCAAGTCAGATTTGCGAGATATAAAGGTGCAATTATGAGAGAGAAAAAAAAGACACAATTTTGAGTTATAAAGTCCAATTATGAGTGCGAAAAAATACCGATATATTCTCGGAATTGCGAGTTTATATCTGACAATTCTGATTTTATAACTCAAAATTCAGGGTGTATTTCAGGAAATAAAATCTGTAGAAATGCCCTATGCAAAGATATATTTGACAAACATAAGTTTCTCAGCCAGTTTCTCAGACGGTGACCCAGTCGATTTTACGTCTGACTGTAAAACTGTCTGGGTCAGAGTAATCTAGACTCCTGTCAACTTGAATGGGACAATACTAAAGTACAGTATCTTCTAAAATTCATATTTAAAATAACACTTTAAATCAGCAACAAAATGTGCCATATACATTGAAGCCAAAAACCTTATTTAGAATAATGCACCTTTTTCCAGGCCACTGAAATGACTCGAGTACTTTTTAAAAACATTTTTATTGTGAGTGAAAACATTTTAAATATATTTATCAAAAGTGCCATTTTTAGCCAACATTGAAAAAAATAATAACAATAAACTAAAAACTATGCAGACTAAAGTTATTAAATGACTAGACAATTAAAAGACAGCTCTTTCTCAATGCTTTTAGTAATATGAAATAAAACATTTTAGTTTTTAATTTACATAGTGCCTAAAGAAATATAGTGTGAAACATTATATGGGAGGACATTTTTTTTTTTTGAAATTAGCAAAGTTTAGTTTCACCAAAAAGATGAAACGCTTTAAAATGGAACCATATAACATATATGAGATGTCTAGCAAAAACAAATTTAAATTGAGAGAATGCAAAAGTTTCTCGGAAGAACTAAACTTTTTGTTTGTTTTTTTAAAAGAAAGTTTCATAATGGAAGTAGAAAGATTTCCCATTACCATGTGCCCTCAAGGCTCCAATCAAACCCTATTTGATATGTCCGATGTTTTTTTTCCAGGTTATCCTCATTTTAGAGGTAAATACAGAATCATAGCCTCAGGTAATAAATCAACAATCTCAAAAAACAAAAAAAGTTAAACTCAAAAGGTACCCAGTATTTACATTTATTAATTCTACCTTAAATAAGTTGCACTAAAAGCAAAATCTGTAAATGAAAAATTCTACCAGTGCTCTTTATGACACCCATGAGCCTTGACCATCTCAGGCGTTGGAGTTTGTGTTCTGGAGGGTCTGTGATCTGAAACGCTGTGAACATGACTAATGCTGCTCGATTTGGGAGCGTCCGAGTTCTCCGCCAGTACCTCGCTCTGACTACACAGCCTCAGAGCCTGAGAGATAAACACGTCCAGGTCAAAATGTTCTTCCCCGGAAGGATCCATCTGCGAGGGCTCTTCATCGTTCTTGCAAGGAATGGAAGATGACGGGTAATTTCCCGAACCGTGATGAGGCGAGGAAGGAGAAGAGGGCAGCAGAGATGGAGGAGCGCTGTAGAACGGGTTAGGACTCCTCCTGCTGTCGTGAGGGCTGGACAGCTGCAAAGCGGCTGGGATCTGCATTTGAGAATGAGGGAGCATTGTAGGAGACAACGGCTGAGGAGGGGAACACGGGGAAGGGAGAGCTTCTTGAGGAGAACCGGGCGAGTGGAGCCCAGACTGCGTGCTCTCCACCCAGCGAGAGATCTCCTGAAACAAATCTCCAGGCTCGCCGAGAAGCTTCTCCACGCTTCCCCCTCTTGGAGCAGTCATGCTGTTATGCCTCCAGTGGGACAGGTCCAGTATTAGCTTGGGTTCGGAGTAGTGCTGCGGCTTCCCTTCTCTCCACGCGATCTTATCAAGGTAGGACGGAGAGCCCACTTTGTAATCGCAGGAACGTCCGCAGTCCAGCTCAGTGAATTGGCCGCAGACGCGCTCCAGAGACGAGGGGGACTGTTCCAGGAAGCGTTCCGCGGAGCTGCTGTGGGAGTATTTGCGAGGGTCTACCTGAGCCTCCTCGATGTGGGCCGCTGAACTCGCGCGTGGATCTCTTTGGACTTCGTCGTCTTCCGCCTCTCCCAGTTCAGAGACGCTCTGCATGCAGCCGCACTGCTCCTGCTGAGGCCAAAAAACGTCTGACGATAGACTCCCATCATACCTGGAGAAAAAAAAAAAGTGTATACAGTTTTAGCACACATAAGAACATTTTTACAGCATACAAAGATCTGTGCATTATTTGAAAGAATGTTTTAAGTTCAAAACACTGAAATATCTTTTTGAACAATATCATGGATCATGACTACACTCCCCAACAATCCCAAAAAACCTAGATGTATGCAAACTCAGGCAAGAAGATATTGAAACAAATAAACGAGAACAAATACCGAAGTGGAGGGAGCTTCGCAAAAGCTCGAACTGGACAGAGACTGTGTTTTAATAGACGTTTAGGCAAATAATTATGAATTATTGTGTAAGTAATAGCCATGTGCAGGTGGTTAGTTAATAAAACAGATATAAATGAGCTTTTCGTCCATGAAACATGATTTGTGAAAGCAACATATCCCAGAGGTCTATGCTCTGTCATCGTGTCGTTGAACTTCACTTCTGTTTTTGATTTGAAAATGCGACTTCTAGTGGCGAAAACTTAAATATTGTGCCTTTAAGTACTAAATCAGCGTATTAGAAGGATCATGTGAGACTGTAGACTGAAGTAATGACTGAAGCTAAATATTTAGCTTTTCCATCAGAAATAAATTCTAGGTTGAAAAATATATAAACAGAAAAATATTTCACAATATGATTATTTTTTACTTTATTTCACTCTCATAAATGCAGCCTCGGTGAACATACCAGACTTCAAATAAATAAATAATACACTAAATTTATAAACCAACAATTAACACAAGCTCGGAGTAATGTGCTCACTTTAATCCAACTTGTTCAAATATTTTAACCTTGGCCAGATTGATGTTAAGTGCATTGCTTTAAGCACAAATGTTATGTTGGCAAACAAAGAATAAAATCAAGCTGGTGGTAATGAAGACCACATGTTGGCATAGACATTAATTTCTTTTTGACAGCCACTTTTACACACTTGGTAAAAATAAATGAACATTTTAGAGTTGATTTCTGTTTCTGATCTTTGGTCTCCGCTAACAAGCTTGTTCACCTCCCGCTGCTGTGCTGTAATAAGCTTCTGTCAGATGAGCCCATATGGTCACACAGAGGACAACAATGAAATTCTTATGAAGTTGTCACCAAGTCCGCTATGAGATATAATTATGCAGGGGTTTAATAAGTTTCTATATTTGAACAGCATTCTACATCGCAGAGAGGTCCTCTGGGCATTACCGTACCCAACCGCCTTCTACGTGACCCTAGTTTTCACTCTTCCAGCGTTCATGTATCTACAAACTTTTAACGATCAAACTTTCATCATTAAAGAAGTGGCAAACGAATACAGACTTTAATTTCCTCTAAAATTTTTTTTTTTCGTGGTGTCATTACAACCTAGCACTTAGATACTGCATTTTATTGAGTCCACATTTTTTTTTATGTTTATTTTAAAAGTATTGCACATTGTACCCATGTAGTAACCATATAACTGAAACACATACGACAGCAAAATGCTTAATGATGATGATGATGAAAAAATTAAATCCAGGTCATAATATTTTAACATTTAATTTTTTTCCTTTTTTTTTGGCTTTGGAGAGCCTAAAACATAAATAATATTAATGAGTTAGTAAGTAAACTTCATATTTTTTATTATGGGAAATATGCCGAGAAGCAAAATTGTGCAACAGCTGTGGAATATATATATCGCCATTGTTGAAAATTCAGCTTAAGATATTCAGTAAATAAAATATTAATATATAGTTATTTTGTTCACGACTTTAAACTGTAATATTTCATAAACCCCTCTGTTTCTACTGTAGGCTACTCATGATTAAATATATTGCTTCTTTCTTTGCTGTTTTAAAAATATTACACTCAAATTTATTTAATTTACATTTTTTATAATTTATTATTATTTATACATTTAGATTTTCACAATATTTTTTTTGTAATAGGGGGTTAAGTAAGCCAGTTATTAAATACGCTAGGAATGTGGATTGTACTTTATTTGAAACTTTATATTTGAAGTTAGCTCAGCTATATAGATTACATCCTTCATGGCAGACCGAGAGCGTTTTTGAAACTGGAACGGCATCATCCGGAGAGAAAAGCATGAAATGTGTGTGTTGAGAGGCTCATGCAAGCACTGTACCTGTCCCAGTGAGAGCTGAGCGTGTGACCGTGCTCGGTGACCAGACTGTCCTCCAGCTCGTCCTCTATGCGAAAAGGCTGCAAAGAGACGGGCTCATCCTGAGGACACGAGTATCTCTGCAGGTATGGATGAGACAGAGCAGCTTCTGCTGTCAGTCGGTCCATGGGATTAAAGGTGAGGATACACTCCAGGAAATCAACGGCTGAAATATGGAGTCGTGAATAATGTAGCTGATATATCCCAGTATCACGCGTGTTAAAAATACACTACGCTTACCTTTGTCCTCCACCTCTGGCAAGAGTTTTCTGAGTGACCTCTTGACCTGCCACACTTGACCTACAAAACAGGGCATGACCTTCAGCAGTTCCTGTCTGTCCTCCTCTCTAATAACAGGCACAGTGTCCAATATCAGCTGCATCTGCTCCAGTTCATGAGAACCTTAGGAGAGAGAGAAACAAACAGAGGCACCTGTCCCACATATCTTAAAAACAATTTTTCATATTCTTGACACTGCTTTTGCTGCATGTATTGATGTTTTGGCGGTATTACATGTCAGGTCTCATGGTCTATTTTTACTTTACCACACATAGCCACTAGAGGACGCTATAAGACTTAAGTCTGGATAATAAAGATCGATGTTCTTGTTTCTCAAGTGAACAGCAAGATCTATACAAAACTAATAGAGCAACAAAAACACTAATCACGACCCTTTGCTCTTTACGGAGCTCTGTTCTGGTCCTACCTGCAAACAGCATGCGTCCTGAGAGCATCTCAGCCAGAATACAGCCTGCGGCCCACATGTCAATTGCTTTTGTGTAGTTATTTGGAGACAGCAGCAGTCTTGGTGAACGGTAACATTTAGTGACCATTCCCTCTGACAGATATCCCTGCGGAGAAAACATAAAACGTCAACCATGCTTACCGTACATAAATATTCAAAGGTGTACTTAACTTGATAATCGACATTTTCATTGTCCTTTGGAGTTTGACAGCCTAAAAAAGGGAAAAGAAATCTAAAATTCCTTATTTGAACAGCAAATTAATTAATTTATATAAATATATATTCGACTGTTTCTATACCGTCTTACTTTTATTTACAAATAAATGCAGTCATATTATATTAATCGAAAATAGCTTTTTTAACTCTTATTATATTTTAAAATGTACATTTATTCCCGTGCTGGCAAAGCTGATTCTTTTCATGTTCCTGAGAAATCATTCTGGTTTATTATTATCTATTTTGACCGCAGTCGTGTGCATGTTTTCAGGATTCTTTGATAAACAGACTGTTTAAAAGAAGAGCATTAATTTCAAAATCGAAATCTGATTTTGTAAATGTAAATGTGTTGGATAAATATAAAAGCCATGTGACTCAGCATCAGTGTTATGAGTATTATGAGAAGCAGCTGATGTACAGTAACCCTATGACTCCCAATACCCCCTCCTACAATCTCCTTCAGCTCATCCTTCCTGCCGTCCTTCATCCTTTCCTCTTCTTTCTCACCTCCCACTCTCCCCCTGGGCCCAGGTGATGAATTATTTGTGAGATTTTAGCAGGCAGCCTCAGTAGGGTGGATCTGAAGGGTGATGGTGACACAAATGAGAATGATATTTACATATCCTGCTTACAAAGAGAGCTTTTGTCTTCTCACTGGAGCTGATTCACTAAGACCTTTGAAACTGTTCACAAGCCAGACGAACAAAGACTGAAAATGAGCAATAATACGAAAAGACAGCATAAATCAGACATCTTGACCAAATGACGTATATGACGCTGGTTTCGTGAAGGGCTCGACACTGAGGATTTTCTGCTGTCAACATCTCATATTTCACTAGCCAAAAATCAATAAATATGATAAATGAATATTTTTAGAAAGTGTAACTTAATATTTTTATATTAATAAAGTTATTTTCATTTTGTTATATTTAATATTGTAATATACAGTTAAAGGTTACCAATAAAATAACTGAGCACTAAATCAGCATATTAATATTTAGTAAATTCAGCTTTGCTATAACAGGAATTAATTTCATTATAAAATATACGACCCTGGATGACAAGACCAGTCTTAAGTAGCACAGGTATACTGTAGCAACAGCTAACTATACATTGTATGGTCCGAAACATTGTAATAATTGTTGTGAATTTTAATTATTCCAAACTTTTAGCCCGCTGTAAAAATTACTTTGACTTTGAAGGTAAAAGATTGTAAAAAATTGCTTCAGTAAAAACCTGTTGAATGGTTAACGGTAAGTTTCCTTATTATATATGGTGAACAAAAATTACAGTAGTATACAATATTTGGAAGTGAATTATTTTACAGTGAGTAACTGTAAATTGATTTTCCCAGTATTCCCTTCATTACATATTACATTACGTTCATCCTGTGACCTGCTTTTGGTGATTATCAGTGTATTACAAAGGTACAAAAAAGTTACTAAGCTGGTATATTAACATTATATCAGTATATCATGAAACTACGGTTATTTTAAGTTAATATACGATAAATTAAAGTTAAAAACAGTGCATAAGTGTAATGTCTAAATACATCTATTCATTTGTTTTTCATGTTACCAAAGCAATCATAAGTTAAATCTGTTACAAAGACAATCATCAGCCCTATAATCTGTGGAGTATCCGTGCTTATGCTGGTCAAGCCATCTTAAATGAGCTACTGAACAGGACAAGGGCCCACAAGTTCCTTATTTAAATTACAGATGACGTTCACTGTCCACATCATTTTTATTCTCTATGTGGTACTGGAGTATAACCATCTGGGGCCCTTTCAGTCGCCTGCCTGCACTGTTAACATATGTGGATCCAGATGCTTCTGTGAATCCAAAGTCTACTTATCTGTGATCCTCTAGATTCGGGAACTGAATGTTCCCTCCATGCCGCGAGGGGAACAGACGTTCTAAGCACTGAGTGGCAGAGTTGCAGGAACTCGCTCTGTGAGTGGGTGACAGGAACTACTGCCCTTAATTCACTCAAGCTCGCTGCACACTCAGAGGTACAACGAAAAACTGATTATTCTTCAGACTAATATCATGCACCTATATTTTAGAGAGGGCACAGGTGGCAGTCCAGGCTCATTTCGTTTTCCTGGTATATGAAACATGAAACTCTTTTTCTCATAAGGGCATAACATATAGTAGAGGTGGGCAGTAGACATGATAAACTAGTAGAAATTCGTTAAACCGGTAGAGATTTAAATGTTCACATGGCTTTGCAGTTTAAAAACAAGCAATTATAAGCACCCAAAATGCAATCAGCAACGAAAGAAAATTCATTCCGCTAGTACTGAGTACTGAAATTAGTTATTTTTGTCACTATAGGCCTTGCTTGCAACAGTTAAATACACACACTTGTATAATTCCTGTCTTTGCATGTATCCTCAAAAACACAGTAAGTAAAAGCAAACAGCTGATAAACACATGTATAACAGTATACTGGATTTGGCAGCTCTTAAAGTGACAGCAGTTAATTCAACAACAAAAGAGAGAAAATCTCTCACTGCCCTTGACTAAATCACTTTTCTAACTTTAATAATAAAAAAAATATACATTTAATTTACACAGTGAAGAATATGCAGTGTTTTTATACATTTTATTACTTCATACACTGTATTTCTTATTTGCTCTACTGTATTTATTTTGTCCTGTTGCTTGTAGTTAGTTATTATTCATATTTAATCACAGACTATTTACTTGTCTTCAGTGAGCTTGATTGTTTTTAGGCTAGAAATTGTTTTTTGTGATATTGACACTGGTGACAAGAATTATGAAATTTCAATAGAATCCAAAGGTTTATACCATAAAGACCTTATGCTAATCAAAAACAATCATGTTGTGATATATATATATATATATAGTTACTGTGAAATAAAATTAGTCATATCTAGTAGGGATAGGCCCTCCACTTTTCTCAAACCTAACATAATTTTTGAGACAAATTTGCAATATTTTCATATGTTTTCGATACAGCAAAAATACAATAAAAAATACAATTTCACATTTTTATTATTTAAAACTAACATAATTTGACCTTGTTTTTTCCCCCCTTTTCTTTTACTTAGAATAACAATGGAGCTATACTTCACATAACTCCTGGGGTTTCTTCTTAGCAGCAAATAAAGAAGTGTTTTGGAAAAGTCAGCCTTGGATGGTATTTATTGATTAATTTAAACTTAATAAAAAGTAGATTTGATCCGTTTCAAATCGTGAAAGCTAAGCGTCCCGTGTTTGTAGACCGTGCGCATCATCCACTGACATCCAGGGTGCCGTTTCTTCCTGCGGGACAATCCGCGTGAGGGGAGACGACAGGGGAGAGATACACTATTTAATTTCGTGGTGTATGTGTCACCAAAGGCTTAGGGGTCGTTCACATGCAGTGCATTTTGCGCGTGCAAGCTCTTCATTTTCAACAGAGCCGCGCAGTTTAAAATCCAGCAGAAATTATTTTGGAACTGACAGCGCTTTCATGGTTGCCAAGTAACAGCAGACGAAGTGCTTTGAAATTGGTGGAGGAAGCGCCTCACCTCGCGTTTTCCACTCGTTTTTAGACGCTTCGTGAACGTACCCTTATGTTTTGTTTGTTTTTTTTAATAATTTTTTTTTTAAATTAATACTCTTCTGCATATTTTAATCAAAATAATAAACATTTAAAATGTAAAAAAAAAATGATTTTTTTTTTTTTAAATGCTGTTGTCATACAATAATTAAGTAATAAAACATGGAATCCCAAATCAGCATTAGTTGTTTATTTTGTATTTCTATTGTTTTTTTGTTTTCTTAGCAGGATCTGGCAGCACTAGAGATTTACTAATAGCTGAATAGGAAAAATAGCTGAATAGAATATCTGCTGAATATGTCTAATCGTTTTGCACAATACGTCTTTTGTTTTACATTTAAAACATACAAAAAGCCTTTTTAGCTTAAAATGTCTTGCCTAAATGTTTGTGCAATAAGTGTGGCCAAAGTGTCCAAACACATTTTAAAGCCACTGAAGAGAGAGCAGCTTTGACATTTTGATAATATATGCATATTTTGAGTGACGTGAGAGCCCAGGGATGCTGCTCTTATAGAGTCTGCAATCTCAGCTGTCTTCCTACAGTATCAGCGCATGGCATTTTAAACAGGGCTCCTCAAAGAATAGTCCTATAATTTCCTGGGCTGTTTTTATTCTAGCTGTTCCTTCAATCCCAAACCCTGACTATCCCCCTTGCCTGATCATTCACCCCACCTTGTCCTGCCTGACACAAAGCTCTCCATTCATGCGGTCCTCCCGGTCTGCTAGTGTTACACACTGAGCTCTGCTAAATAATACAGAAGCACAATGAGACAGTAAAGTGCCACATTAATCTTTCAGCTCACATAACATCAAGATAATTGTTCATAATTATTGTGTAACACAATAGTATCATTTTAAAGTTTGAACACATCTATGTGCTATGCTCGGAAATATGAAGTAACTATAGAATGTAGTTGTTCCTATATTAATATATGGCCGCCAGGATCATGCAGGCAATAATATGTGTATAAAACAAATTATTATACCGCAAAAAATGCTTCAATAAACTCCAAAATTACTTGCATATGCAAATTATATGGTAAATGGTTAGTCCTCATCTCATATACAGTAGCAGATACTACTGCTTAAAGGGATAGTTAATTTACTCACACAACCATGTTGTTCCAAATCTGTTTGCAAAAAGACATTTTGAAGAATCTTGATAACTAAACAGTTTCAGTTTTGGTTGTTTTTTGGGTGAACTATCCCTTTAAGAGTCATAGCTACCTAGACTTATGACAATGAAAACCATCATAAGACTGATTGAAAGCAGATAATCTTAAGTACTTCTGTTCCTAAGGAGGTTACGTTGAAGATGAAGCTGTAAAAGGATTAATATGTCATTATCTTAACAGCCTGAAGCTCATGATAATTGATAGGAAATGTGATTCTGCTAATCAAGGCCAGACTGTAACTGCAGGGTGAACCACAGTGAAAGCTCACATGACTTGCTAACATCTAAAGGTGCCCCAGAATTAACTAAAATAACCAATTCTTCACAGTATTACTTAGTTCAAACCACACTCTTACAAAAAGCACGCACCCTTACCCTACTTTCATATATACTTGATAACCTAATGATTTCTCTGGTATTTACAATGTGCTTCAAAGAATACGCTTGTACATTCCTAAAAATATGGTATTTTCATGGTACATATAAGAGAAAAAAATAAACGACT
>JAUMHG010000045.1:9378472-9389355 GCA_032359395.1 Enteromius anoplus | reverse complement strand
TATATATTTTTTTTTTTTTTTTTTTAAAGATTTTTGAAAGCATTAAAAAAATAACATGCTTCTCTGAATTTCCAGTTCAGTTCCATAATACACTCATCATCTCTCACATGATGTCATTAGGTATTATTTCATAACAAGCACACTGGAATTCTGGGTGATGTATGACTCGCTAGCACATGATCTGTTTCTTCAGCGGTCAGGAGACGAAGTGCGCAGTCACGAGAGTAAGAGTAACCTCCTCCTGCCTTCTAATCTTTTCTGAACTCTAGTCTTGTGCCTCAGCTTGAACAGAAGCAGAATAGCCAAACAGAAAACCCTTGAGGTATGAAGAAACACATGACAGAGGCAACACATCAGCTTTCCACAAGACAAAGAAGCTATAATAACAACTTTCAGTTCCGGATGTCTAGGTTTTGTTATTTACTGCACTGTCTCAGTAAAACTGTCTCACAAAACCACAAGCGCATGAGGTCCAAAAGGGGCCAGAACAACATGGACTCTAAAAGCCCTAAATGCATTAAAAAATGTTCAGTAAATTTTAGCAATGGCTGGCTATATGTAGAGGTAAATATTTAAGTGGCTATGCAGAAGTTTTTTTTTTTTTTACAGACCTCCCTTTCCTGCTCACTGACTGAACCCAAAAATGAGTATGCAGCACTAAGCCAAGTCAAATGACTAGGCCTACATGATGGCATTAGTATCAACCATCTTTACTGTTTCCGTTGCAATCAACTTAGAAGCTCTGATGGTTACATCAACTCTTATGTAAACAAGTGTGGATACCTTTAAAGGCTACAAACAACACATGCTCCTTCATGTGGCTTTCTTATAAGCGTATAAACAAAGAGCAAACAAATGACTCACTCTAAATTAAATTACATTAAGACAAGAGCTTCCTGTCAGAAGCAAGTTACTCTGAATAAACATTCATTCAGAGTCTGGAGGAGGAGGAGAACAACCTCTGGATGAACACAAACTATTGTGGTGCTTGTAAAAGGACCCTTCTTACTACAAATAGTCATAAACTAACAGCAACATAACAACCGTATGGGTTTGTAGACCTCGTAGGGTACATTTATATATTTCTATTACAACATACAACATAAATTAGGTTAAAAAATAACGCAAACTTACCCAAAATATTAAACTGAGAAATAAAAGAACGGTTTTAGATGTTAGAATTCCGCAATCCATGTTTGCTGCTGAGGGATGAACGTCCAAGCTGTGAATGTTTCAGATTTGTGACGTTTTATTTCCTCGTGTTCTCTAGAGTTCAGTTTTCCAGTCAGTCACATGCTCTTCTCAAGCTTTAGGGGCGGAACCCCCAGGTCCTAAATACCACAGAACTGCGTAGTTTATAGACAAGGAGTTTACGGCAGAAATGCGTGACGCGTTGCTTACGGGACTTGACCAGAGAAAAAAATCCTTGATAGAGCACTAGAAAAAGTAATTCCACAGAATTTATAGCGTACCTATTTTGTAACTATAGAGTGCTTCCACAGTGCCTACTGGTAGATATAAGGAAACATCACGCAACGTTTGATAAAGGACACCAATCTCTCTCTCTCTCTCTCTCTCTTTGTAATTAAAAAATTTATTGTTTAAACACACACACACACACACACACACACACACACACACACACAAAACATTTTGGTGTCCCTAGAGATCGGCAGCGCGTGTAAGTGAACGGAAACCATGTGCAAAGATAACGGAAATAAGGAGGTAATCAATGAAAATTTAAAGTATTTATCCTGTTAGTATATTTCATATGTAAGTAACTATTCTAAGATTACGTGGTATGCATGACGTACTGCATTAGATATTATGATTTAGAACAAAATATTTAATGTAGTATATTTTTTACACTACATAACGGGTATTTTTACACCGATACTCTTACATTACTGATACAAATAGTGAATTGAAGCAGGCTTATCATTTAGTAGTTATTGTTAAAAAGAACAGTCTTTATAAAATTTTACCAGTTTATGTGCTAGTGTTTCAGTGATCATGGAGATTACCAAAATATGTGGTATTAATGTTATATATTTCTGCCATATGTTTGGTTTCGAAATTTTCATTGAAAATGCACCTGATGAGGATCCAGAGGGCCAAGGCGGAGCAGATGGTGCCGGCGACAAATGCGTTGTGACATTAAACAATTTTAGTTATGCTAAAATAGAAAATTTGTCAGCAATGGTCTCATGTTGATTGTGTGATTTATGTTCAGGGGTATTGAGCTCGTTATCCCTCATTGTCTGTTCTTTATAAGTTCGGTTTCATTCAGTTTTAGTTTGTCCGGTATTAAGGTTGCTTTGCGTGTGTTTACTACCCTTCTTGTTTGTCTGCCTCTCTGTGGATGATGAAAGACTTATTTCATGAACTTGGATCTCTGTTCGTTCGCTCCTGCTCCACACACTCGTGACAGAATACCGGACTCTAAAAGAAAAGAAAGCGGCGAGATATACCCGCGTTTTGATTTCCGTTACTTGTCAGTTCTTATTTTATTTTATTTTTTTGTAATGAGCAGTCCTGCCATCTTGGTCCTCGTGCTGGAGCAGGGGGATTGCTCTCTTGAGGGCCATACAAATTACTTTGTTATCCTCTCCAACTATACTCACTACCCGGACAGCTGCCTTCGTACCTTTACTGCAAGGGACTAAACAGCACTACATTTGCGCAGCTGTCCGGGGAAGGTCCTCAAGAGAGCCTGGCTGCATACATCGAGTGGGTGTTGGTGTCATGTGGATCTCCGTGGACTGTGGAAATCGTGGAGGAAGACACCGGCCCGACTCTGGATCCAGAAACCAGCCCACCATCTTCCTGCTGTTCGGAGCCCAAGGCAACACTATAGCCCCTAACTCCCTCCTCTCCACCGTGGCCCCTCAGTCCACCATCTCCACAGGGCCTCATCGTCCCTCCGGCTGTGCATTGCTTTGTCATTGAACATCCGCCGCCTCGAGACTCCACCTTCGGCTACACCGTATCTCTCCATCCCTACAACTCATTCACACTCCTCCTTCCCTCGGGTTCCACCTCAGTCCTTTGTCGCTCCAGCTCCACTGTGGCCTTCCAGATCCCCTACTGCTGTAAGTTTTCATACATATAAGTTTGGTCATACATACCACATAATTTCAGAATAGGTGCCAATTAATTATAAAATATTTACAGTATAATTTTGCAGGTTATTACCTCCTTATTGCCCAAACGTTGCATGTTGTTCCGTTAGGTACTGTAACTATAGTTACAAAATAGATATAAATAGGCTATAAATTCTGTGTAATTACGTGGTACATTGCGGGCTGTAATCTAAAGCATTACCAAAAGATGTTTACTTTGAGCTTTTGAGTTCTTTTTAATTATGCTATTACATTTGTAATGCAAAGATATCAATACAATATTTAAAGTAATCACTTGATATTTAAATCAGTGAACTAGCTTTGAGACTGCCTTTTACTTGATTTTGTATTTATTTATTTGTTAGTTAAACTGGGACAGTAAGAAGCTAAAGTGGGGCTTGTCAACTTGGTGGTCAAGCTGGTTTTTGCAACATGGTTGCTGGTTTGTTAACCTACTTTAATTTTGTTTACACAGCAGCTTCAAAATTTCAGTTTGGAGGACAGAGTTCATAATTAGCACCACATGATCCAGCCTGGGCTTATGAAAATTAAAATGCGTATAAATGTTAGGCCAGATGAAAACAGACTAACGCGTAGAAAATCATATTTGACTTTTCCTGTACGTATGATGGCGCATATTTGATATGCTTTTACCCAACAACTCTCACCCTACCCAAGTCAATTTCTGCATATACAGGTGCATTAAAAAATGTTTAAATAAATGATAACTTATTTCAGAAAGTGAAACATTCATATGTTCTAGATTCATTGTTGTCACGTGTGAATTCCAAACACGCAGAAACATAGGAGTAGATTCACAATATTTAATAATAACATAGATCAGGGACAACAGACAACACACGGTATACATCGACAAGAACGGACAAGTGCACAGAGCACATACACAACATAGAACATCCAGACATGTGACTTATTACCCCCTCCTGGGAGTGTCCTCACATCGTAATAGCTCCAACTAAGGAAAGAAAGCTCTGGAGGAGGGCGTAGAGTGGATGAGGGAGAAAATACAAAAATACAAAAACAGTTCAAAGTCCAAGGTGGAGTGGGAGGATCCCGGAGCTGGAGGAGCCTGATGGTGCCCCAGAGACCAGCCACTATGCGGCCCCAGGGCGGAGTCGATGGAGGGAGGAGCCATGGTGGAGGAAGGTCTGACACCTCCAAGGGGCTGACAGACAGAGCCAACAAGACACCGGTGAAACATGAGCCCAAGATGTAGCCGAGCAGATGGAGGATCCGGAGGAGGCTCTGGTGACCGAGGCAGAGGCGGGGATCCGGAGGACTGCTGCGGAGCCGGAGCGACTGAGGGTGATGGTGGAGCCGGAACGAAGAAGAAGCCTGACAAAGCTGGAGGGATGGAGTGACGAGGCGAAGGATGGTTGAAAACTGATCAAGGCGGAGCCGGAGAAACGAGGGAGCCGGTGGAGCTGGTGGGACGATGGGCCACGGTGGAGACAAGGGAACTAGGAGCCAAGGCGAGCTGATGGTTTGGAAGACCGAAGTGGAGTCCAGGGTTCCATGGCTGGAGGCGGAGACAGGGGATCTTTGTGCTTGAGCGAAGCTGGAGACTGGCTGCCCTTAGGCGAAACACCGCACCACGATGGCGCTGACTGAGTGTGAGCAGAGGGGCTGTCAGGAACCATTGGAGATGGAATGAAAAGACTGACTGGCATGAGAGCAGGCGGAACACAGGAGCACTGGAGCTGTATGGAAACAGCGGAGAATTGTAAGAGATGGTTAGAATCACCTCCCCACACCAGTCTATCAAATCTTCCTCAAAAAAACCCCACAAGTTCCTTATAATATATAATAGTCCGATTTGAGCTCACCCTCAGCGATGGGAGTGTGGACGGGGCTTTCCTCTACTCAACTAAAACTCCCTCGGGGTCTGGCGTGGGCTTGTGAGAACTCTCCGTCTCCTCTTTCGCTGATGTGTGGCTGATGGTGAATGACAAATTTTCCTTTGGAACGGCCACTGGGACACGTGCCTTCGACCTGTCTCCCTGCTCCAGGAAAAGGAGCTGGACTTGGGGAAAACTCATTCAGAATAGCGGGGAAAAAGCAGGGGAAATAAAAGAATGTCGCTCAAATGGTTCTGGTCAGTTCTTTTGTCAAGTGTGTGTATTTTTTTTAAGATTTACAATATTTAATAATAACGTGATCAGGGACAACAGACTTACACACAGTATTGTCACGGTCGCGCTTCTCAGCAGGTGCAGAGAGGCTCGGAGACAGAAATTCTAATGAAAACAATTAATAAAGTGAACAAAGATACACAGAGGGCTGGCGAAGTTGTGAGACCAACGCAGACAAACACTAGGACATGCATGCAACGTTACATTAACAACAGACACCGAACACTAGACAGAGCAGGAATAAAATACCATTACTAATCAAAGACAAGACGCCTGGACAAAAGAGCAGGCAGAGAATGACACACTAATGGCAAGGGTAGGAGCCACAAATAAAGCAAAGACATGAGGGAACAGGTATGTAAACAAACACAGAACACAAGGACAGGGAAAACGTACACACAGAGAACGCCTACAGAGTTACAGATATAAATGGACGAGAGCGGACGAGAACTGGAGGACAGAAAGCAACTTATAAAGGAAGGGAAATCAATGATAATTAACTAGACACACCTGAACAGAATAACTAAATCAAACAGAACTATGTCACAGCGGGGAAAAAACACAGAGCACATGGGGAAATGACAACATAGAACAGCCAGACATGTGAAAATTGTAAAGTAAAGTGTTTCTTTTAAAATATTGTTTTTCATTTTGATGATTATAGATCATGGAAAAGACAAAAATCCATATATATCAAAATATTAAAATATTTACATTAGATGAACATTCCTAGTATAAATTCCGGGTATCTCTTGTACTTTGAAACCACAATAATAGGGAATACTGCTGACTTGGCAATGGTCCAGAAGACAATCAACCACACCCTCCTCAAAGAGGCACAGAAGGCCATTACTGAAAGGGGTGACTGTTTACAGAGTATCAAAGCATATTAAATGAGAAATTCACTGGAAGGACGAAATTGGGTAGTAAAAGGTGTACAAGCAACAAGGATGACTGTAAAGATTGAGAATACTGTCAAGCAAAGCACTTTGGTGAGCTTCACAAAGGAGTGGACTGAAGCTGGAGTTAAGAGAATCAAGCCACTTCTAAAACAGAAACAAAATCAGAAGCATCTTACCTGAAGCGCTTCATGCTCCCATCTGCTGAAATTTATAGAGATGCTGATTTTCTTTTCCAGCAGGAATTTAGCACTTGCCTATAATTCTAAATCCACTTCCAAGTGTTTTGCTGACCATGATATTGTGCTTGATTAGCCAGTGAACTTGCCTGACCTGGAATCTATGGGATATTTTCAAGAGAAAGATGAGAAAGTCCAGATTAGCTGATGGCTTAATAGTGCGTCATCAGAGCCACAGGCTGATGCATTCCCACTCCTCACTGATGCTGAAGTTTGTGCTAAAGGATCCTCGATCAAGTTCTGAGTGCATAAATGAACATACTTTAAAGAGCTTGTTCTTTTCTGTTTTGCAAATCATTTTTTTGATTGACCTCTGGAAACATTCTATATTTTTGACTTTCATGAACTGTAATCTTTAAAGTTAAAATAAAAAATAAATAAATAAATAAAAAACTTAAGAAAATGTTTTGAATCTGGAATATATGATAGTTTCATAGATTGTAGTTTTACATTTTGAAATTTACCAAAAAAAGAATAGAAAAAAAAAAGCACCTGTAAATACTGTAGTACACAAAAACATAAACTTATTCTATTGATACACACCTTTGTGAGATTAGGTTAAACTATAAAGATCCAATAATGCTGAGTAGTACACTTGCAAAAGCCTTTGTCAAACACAAAATGGTGTAAATGGCAATGAAGATATTAATTGCATAAGGAGACTTCTGAAAAACACAAGTAACACTGCAGTTTTATTTTATTTGTTCACAAAACCTTTCACAAACTGAGCATGTTTGATGTAAATAGAATGAAAATATGTTATGCTTATTTTACACTATAAGGCACCCCTGCACAAGCAAAACAACCAAAAGGGTCCTTTTAGGTCATTTATCATCCAACTGACATGGTATCAGAGATAAGGTTTTAGCGCTCTGGGAGACACCCTTCTGGTGCAATAACTTTAGGAGATCAAACTGTAATGAAGTAAAATGCTTTATGAATTAAACTAATAAGATTTAAAATTTTAAATGTCAGCCACAGAAACACAATGGATGTAATGAGTGACATCTAATAGCTAGCTTCAGATCTTAGACAAGCACACCTTGATCTAGCCTATTTGAAAGTGTTAGTACATAAATAAAAATTATATATTAAAATCTAATTCATCATTGTTATTTGAATTCAAATTTCATTTATTCAGCGTATCTTTGTTTTTGTTGTGCCATAATTTGCTAAAAGTGAGAACAAATGAAATGTGTTTTAGTGGGCTAAAACTGCATTATTTGTTGAAAAACTCTGCAAAATATTCTATTTTTTAATTCACAATAATATTAAATACGGTCCAGTCTCACTGAACAATTTCTCATAATAAGCAAATTAGTTTTTTTAAAGCATGCAGTTATAGAAACTGTTCAGTCTTAAAACAGCATGGCACATCAATTCTTCACATTTGCAAATAAAAAATAAGTTTTCACTGTAATGGAATGCTACGTACAAATGAAATGTTACTGTGGCACTTTTTTATATTTTCTGGTTGACAAAACTGGTCGTTAAAGTATTTTAAAAAACAGAAAATAAACTCTTTCTATTGGTCGGAAAACACAAATTATTGCGGCACATCAAAAAAGCGCTGACATCATGATTACTAGAGTCTACACGGTTCTCACGGCGACTATATTAATTGCACGCGCCCGCCCTCCAACTTAGTCTCATCAGACATCTCCTTCCAGTTGACGTTCCAGCACAAAGAAGCTGTCAGTCATGTCCGCAGCCGCTCCATCAGCCCCATCTTCTGCTTCTAAAACGCCAAGACGAAGGTCCAAGGCCAAGAAGTCAGGAGCTAGTGTGTCTGATCTGATCCTCAAGGTCCTGTCATCCTCAAAGGAGCGCGGTGGGGTCTCTCTGGTCGCTCTGAAGAAAGCTCTAGCTGCCAGTGGTTATGATGTTGTAAGAAACAACTCGCGCATCAAACTGGCAGTGAAGCGACTGGTGGCCAGCGGTTACCTGATTCAGACCAAAGGCACTGGAGCATCTGGATCATTCAAGATCGGCACGAAAGCTGCTACAAAGCCTAAGAAGCCAAAAGCGAAGAGGGCAAAGAGAAAGACGGCTAAGAAACCTCCTGGGGCAAAGAAATCACCCAAGAAGAGAAGGAGAACTCTGAGAAGTCCTGAAAAAGCCAGCGAGACAGCCGCGGTTAAGAAGACCACAAAACCCAAGAGAGCCAAACGGAGAGCTTCCAAAAGAGCTTACTTTGTAAAAATAAAAGAATTCTTTATTAACAAAACCCTTTCGTCTCTGGATGCATTCAGATTGGTGTTATTTTAATAGGTTAGGGTTAAGTATTTTATTTAACTCTATTATTTTTACACAAATTCAGTTTATAAACACATTTTGTTTACCAACGTTCACATTAGCCTAAATCCCATATAAAGCTAATAAACAATTAATAACTCTATAATAGCCTATTTATTTTTAACATGAGCAATAAATATAAAAGATCAAATAATAGCCTACCAACGCTCAATTTTTGTAGTGAAACCTGACGTGTGTAATTACGCACGAGCTTCATGCAGGTTATTCCACTAGATGGTGTTCTCTTAAAAGCAATAGCCTGTTGTCATCGGCTTAGGGCACTGGGGCTGGTGTTCAAATGTTACTGTCTAGTGGAATAACCTGTATGAAGCTTGTGCATATTTACATCACTTGTTCCTTTAAAAAAGAGAAATTATTATCCAATAAAACAATGATTTTATCCTATAGTGTATTTTAACTTAAAGGAAATGTTGCATATAACATTAATTAGATGTTAATAAGTAAAAATAAAAAACTCATTTTGTTTGCCCCATTTTTATATAAAAGTCTTGCATAGTTAAGAACCTGCAATGTGTTACTAGCAGCTTTCCATTATTCTTGTATTTTAATTGATCAGAAATGCAAGCTAGCCAAACCAACTTCTCTAAAATCACTCACACAATAAAAAAAGGTTGGTAAAGGAATACTATAACATTAATAAACCTGGTTAGAATATAATAAAACATAGCATGTCATAACAATCATTAGTACATAATATGAAACAACAAAAGTTATATAAACAAAATTAGAATTATTATGTATATAAAAGGAAGTCAGGAAATGAGTGAGGAAGTATTATGCACAGCATTTTGGAGTCTTAATGTTATAAACCTATGATATTATGTTCTACAGATTCTGTAATAATTAATAGATTACATATAACACATAAAACATGTATAATAACTATTTCACTTCCCCACAACAACATTGCGAACCATGCAGCCTTGAAGTTATATTCTTCTCTGATATTTCACCCTTTATTTGTTATGCTTTAGACTCGATAGTCATCAAACATGAACTTTGGTGCTTGCACGTGTTAATGTTTCCGCTTTTGACCATATATAAGTGTATGTGAGAACAGAAGTTAGAAGAGTATCGTGATTGCATCTTTAGCCAAGAAGACCAGGACAATCTTTAGAAGAACCTGCAGAGAAGAATCTGTAAGAATCTGTTTTTATTACTTAAATAGCACTTAAAATCTATTTATTGTGCACGCCATTTTTATACAAATACTGAGATTACGTTAAATATTTGTGCTTTTAAAAATGCGGTTTCACAAAGTTGATGACAAGTGACAGAACACTGGAAAGAAAAAGTTATGGCCTTTACATTTTTTTTTTTTTTCCAGAAATGTTAACCTAAAATATTAATGGTGAAAATGTAATGCCCACTGCCATCAGCAGGCAATTATTAAGGCTTTTTATAATGCTATCTACATCATCTTTAATATCTCATAGCCTTTATTAAGCTTTTACATCAAAGAAAAAAGGAAAAAACAAAGCAAAAACTACAATAAACATATAAACATACTTTTGTTTAAGACTTGTTGAAACAGAATAGCTGTTATAATGAGATCAAATTGTAATCTTGAAAAAGAAATATCTGCGTCATTTATAGCTTTTTGCATTTTAAATAACTGAGGTAGTCTCCAAAGGTTACAAGGTTCATGGGTGTGACAGCAAGTGTGTTTACACAGTGTGCTCCTTCTTTTATTTATATTAATTAAGGATGAGCTGTATCTTTCATTTATGAGAACCATATGCATTTACAGATACTGTACAGCAGTAACAGACAAAAAAATTAGACAGAAAGAAAATTAGCCTCCATGTGAAAAAGTAATGATGAAAAAAGGCCTGCAAATGTCAAAATCCACCACAAAATATATATTTTAGTCCATAAAACCATTCTTCAATTGAATGTTAAAACCCAGGCTGAATGCTCTTTTGTCTGTTTGTGTTTCTGAAGTAACCCCAATGCACATTACTGCAAAGTAGCGTGAAAGACGCATCTGCTGATCATGATGTCCCGAGCCTTCTGTCTGCTGGTGCTCTGCTGTTTTATAAATGTCTGCAGCCTTCATCCTCTCAACCTTCGTCCCAGGCGTATCCTGACTTCACTCTGGACTCCCGCTTTGCTCGACAGGCAGAGGAAATCGCAGATGCTATTGAAAACAAT
>JAUMHG010000045.1:9346433-9358470 GCA_032359395.1 Enteromius anoplus | reverse complement strand
AGATCTATCTGTGAGATAGGATTCAAACCAGCGAAGTGGAATCCCTGTGATACCAAGCGATGAGAGTGTGGACAGAATGATCTGATGATTTACTGTGTCAAAATTAGAAACAGTTTTTCTTGTGAGCGTATAGAACACTATATAACTACATTCACAATAGAAAGGGAACATTATTTGTTGGTAACTTCCTTAGAAAACTTGAATGTATGTGCCAAAGTAGAATTAATCAACCTTAGCCATGATCTCTGTGATCAGCTCATTTCATTTCTCCATACCCTCTCCACATGGAAGTCACTCCTTGTACTTGTCACAAGATCACACCAAGTTAAGCCAGTAACCATCAGCTGACTTTGGACTTTCCTGTGGTAAGTGTGATTTTTTTTAGCTTTGCTTGTCCTTCAACAAACTCAATGTGGGATGCCTCTCCGATTTCTTCCACATCAGGGCACTTAACCTCAACAAGGACATAGGGAGGTTCTTCATTTGGGTCCACCACTTTGCCGTCTGGACTTGCACCAAGGTGTGGAGCTTTGGGGTGGATGATGAGACCAAATGGAAGAATGCTAACATCAAAGGTCTCTGCATAGCGGTTAAGAAACTCGGGCTCAAGTTCCAATCCTCTGCGCATTGCTTTAGTCTGGGGGAACCTTTTATGATTCGCCCAGCCCGTGTTATTGCAGTGGGCAAAATTGAGGTCCGTACATGGCATATACAGGCCAAACAGGTCTACTGCTTCCTGTCCTAATGGATAAGGCGTTGGACCTGTAACCCAAAGGTTGGTGGTTCAAGTCCCGGGTCCAGCAGGGATAGTAGGTGGTGGGAATGAATAACCAGCTCTCTCTTCACCTTCAATACCATGACTGAGGTGAGACCCTTGAGAACTTATCACTGCCGCGTGTGTGCACTTGGTTAGGTTAAAAATAATTTGTATATATTTTAATAATTTTACTAATATATAGGTAAACATATAGGTGGACTTCCAGTTTGGTAATGCAGCGGTGAGACACACAGTGTCATATTCTACCAGCACTTTAAACTTATTGCATCCGTTGTTTGTAATTTTAAAAAGCTTTGGAACCTTTGGAATTTTCTATTAAATTAGCAAGTTTTAGAGAACAGGCGGCAAACAGACTCAAGCTCAATTTGAACAGGCCGGCCAGGAAAGAAGCAAAATGGCGGTTAAAGAACCCACATCCTCGCAGCTTACAATCGAATCCGTAGTTAAGGAGCTTGAAAAATTCAAAAAAGACATGACTGGGGCATTCGTTGCACTTCTAAATCGCTCCCTGGAACCAATCAATTCAATTGAATCGTTCGGTGCAACCTTAACAGCACAGGCAGCTACTATAAACGAGATGGAATCAAGTCTCTCAGAACACAGTGATCGAATAACCCAGCTCGAACATGATGTTAAAGCTCTTCAGTCAAAACTGACAAGCACTGAAAAGGAAAAGTCGGCTCTCAAAGCTAACATTGAAGATTTGATTTCTCGCTCGAAGCATGTCAAGATGTGCAACTTGTAGGTTTACCAGAGGACATTAAAGGAAAGAATGCAAGGGAGTACGTCACTAACCTACTTTCAGAACTTCTTGGCGACTGCCTGGCAGAACCACCTGAGCTGGACCGTGTCCACCGCAGTCTTCGGCCTAAACCCCGCGCAGGCGAACCTCCACGGCCTCTGATAATCAGATTCCACCGATACATCGTTAAGGAAACTGTCATGTGATGGTCTAAATCCCAAACTTTGTTTCATTTTATTCTTTTTTATTGTTTTTTTACCCAAGAGTTTGTTACAAGGCTGCTTCTTAATTGAACTTAAGTTAGGTGTGAATTCAAGTTGACGATTTTACGTGGTAAATCGGTGGTGTAAATGGATGTTCTGGCATCTCGGCATGTTCAGAAGGACGAGTTTCAGAGTTGTAAGTATAGGTTATTTTATTTTATTATTTTTTTTTCCATGTATATATTCTTCCAATTCGTGTGTCTCAAACTTCTCCCCCTTCTATTATTTTTGTTACATTTATGCTGTTTCTATCTTTACAACAACATAAATGACCAGTACTAAAGGCAGCAGGACGGGGATTGCTGGTCATGATGTGAAATTTGTAACTTGGAATGTCAGGGGACTAGGTGGTCAAATAAAACGATCAAAGGTATTTTCACATTTAAAGAGCCTGTCCACAGACATTGCTTTTTTACAGTAAACTCATCTCAGGATCTGCGATGAGGTCAGATTACGTAAACCTTCAAGTCAAGTTTTTCAGTCAAATTTTAATAGTAAATCCAGAGGTATTTTATATTCTAATACATAAACGGATAAAATTTGTCTCACACAAAGTAATTTCTGATCCAGGTGGACGTTATGTAATAGTTTCAGGTCCTCTCTGTCAAACAAATTCAAATTCAAATTTTATTTGTCACGTTCATATACATACACGGTATGACATGAAGTGAAATGTATTGCACAACTGCCCCAACAAATTGACATATAAAAAAAAAAACAGTTAATTAAAACAATTTAAGTAAAATTAAAAGTAAAACAGCAAAATAGAAGTTGAATATAAAAGTAAGTACAGTAGATAAATATAATAATATAATTTAATAAATAAAAAGTAGCTAGCAATAAAAATAAAATAGAATAAAAAGAGAATAAAAGTAGAATAGAATATGATATGACTATATAAATGGCCTTGGTCCAGCACCGCCTGCTGTAGATCGAGTGCAGGTCAGGGAGCTTGGTGCGGATAGTGCGCTCAGCTGATCGCACCACCCTCTGTAGGGCTCTTCTGTCCTGCATGGGGCTGTTTCCGAACCAGGTTGTGATGTTTCCCGTCAGGATGCTCTCTATGGTGCAGGAGTAAAAGTTCCTGAGCACCTTGGAGGGCAGTCTAAAGTCTCTCAAGCGTCTGAGGAGGTAGAGACGCTGTCGGGCCTTTTTCACTACGGTGTTGATGTGACAGGACCATGAAAAGTCCTGCGTGATGTGAACACCGAGGTACCTGAAGCGGTTCACTCTCTCCACTGGGCTCTCGTTGATGATAGGGGTCTGGAAGTTCCTCTCCTGCTTAGTGCTGAAGTCCACTATCAGCTCCTTCGTTTTGCTGACGTTTAGAAGGAGGTTGTTCCTTTGGCACCAGTTCTCCAGATTCCTAATTTCCTTCAGGTAAGCCGTCTCGTTGTTATCAGAGATCAGGCCCACCACGACGGTGTCGTCAGCAAACTTAATGATGGTGGTGGAGCTAGTAGTGGCCACACAGTCATATGTGTACAAAGAGTAAAGAAGGGGGTTTAGAACACAACCCTGAGGGGCTCCAGTGCTGAGAGTGAGTGAGGCTGAGGTCTGCCAGTTAGGAAATTACAGATCCACTGACACAGAGATGAGTTGAGACCCAGATGCTCCAGCTTGATGGTGAGTGTGGATGGAATCATGGTGTTAAATGCTGAGCTGTAGTCGATGAAGAGCATTTTAACATAATTCCCCCCTCTAGTGTCGAGGTGAGTGAGTGATGTGTGGAGGAGATGAGAAATGGCATCATCTGTAGACCGGTTTGGACGGTATGCAAACTGAAGTGGATCGAGTGTGTCTGGTAGAGAAGATATGATGAAGTCTATTGGACTATTGAACTGTATTAAATTAGATCTTCAGCACTGGAATAATCTCCCACTTTCGTTAGTAGGCAGGATTGAATCAATTAAGATGAATATCCTAACACGTATGCTATTTCTGTTTCAGACTGTTCCCATTTTCCTACCTAAATCGTTTAAAAAAGAATTGATGCCATTATATCCTCATATATCTGGGCTGGTAAACCCCCACGGGTTTCAAAGTTAACCGGATGGGGGTGTTGCCCTTCCAAATTTTCTCCTTTACTATTGGGCAGCTAATATTCAGAAAATCAATTTATGGTGTAAATCCTTGGATATTAATTGGTGTATGATAGAAGCTAACTCCTGCACATCATCATCTTTATTGGCTTAATGTGCATGTTTATGTCTTAGTCAGTTCAAGGTTGTTCACAGAGTTCATTTCACAAAAAAAACCCAGAAAAAACCTTCTTTAACAGATGACAGGTGTAATAGATGCTCGTTGTCCCCGGCAGATCACACTCATACCTTCTATACCTGTCCTAAACTGTACTCTTTCTGGTCCTCTTTTTTCAACACATTGTCAACGGCCCTTAAATGTTTGTGTGAAACCCTTTCTAATAATTGCAATTTTCGGAGTTTGCCCTGTTGATGGTTTACATAGCGAGGGTCAGGCTGATATTAAAGCTTTTGCCTCTTTAGTAGCCAGAAGACGTATACTACTACACTAGAAATCTCAGAGCTAATCTTTCTTGGCTAAAGGACTTCATGTCTTTTCTACATTTGGAAGATAAAGCATTCCACTAGATATTACCTCCATATCCTTTATACAGAGTGGACTGCACACAGCTTCTGCCAGAGGCTTTCGGTTTGCGAACCACAAGTTCATCAACTGGTTCAGGAGTGTTGTATGTTTTGCAGTAGATTGCACATTACATTTTATTTGACTGTTGGCAAATTAAAACTGTTAAAAACGAATGATTTTGTATATGTGTATTTATCTATGTAGGCTATGTATGTATTTATTTATTTGAGCTGGGGTGTGTGCTTCAAGTGTGATCTGAAGAAAATCATAGAAAGATTTTAAATATTTCACACCTTTATTTAACCAGTATGCTGTTCAGTTAGGGTGTATAATGTGGCTGTGGTAAAATGATTTTATGACAATCATGAATTGTAATCACTCACTTTATTGTTTTTACTGTACAGTTGAATACAATTCATTTGAATCAATTCGGATTGTAAGGTCTGTAAACCCCTGCATTCCATAAGCCCATATTGCTTTGATTGGTTTCCACGAATAGATTTTTCACAAAACTTTAGGTGTGTTCGACTCAATGCGGCGCCGCAACAAATTCTTTATGAAACGCCTAAAAGGCTGGTTTCATTTTTAGGTATCTACATTTATGTATATAAAATTTTCCCATCATAAGGATGCTATTAACCAAGACGGAAACCTGTAAGTGTCCAACCAGACGGCCGTCTCTTTACTCCTCCCCCGACTGCAAGGGGCTGCTCTCGTCAGCCGGTGGCAGGCTAGTGTAGTGCATCTCGAACGCACCTATTGACTTTGTTGAGTAAGTGAGAATTGCACGTTTCACAATCAAAACCTGTGGTACCCTTTTTAAAGGCTTGAGCAAGCCAATCTTTTTGCTTGACAGCAAGAGACCTCACCCACTGAGTGCACGCTGTGCCACGAGAGGTCCTCCCTGGGAAATCCGGGCTGCACACAAAAGAGCAATTTTCTATGGTTGGTCAGGCATTCTTCGGGATGTCTATCCGACCGTGCGCTGCTGGGTGTGGAAGTTTCCTCACCTCCTCAGATGGGCATGAGCGCTGCCTAACGTGCCGGGGCCGGGTGCTGTGATATTGTGTAAAAAAAATTAATTTTAACCACTGATTTTTCAAATCATCATCCTTTAAGCGATAAATACAAAACACCCTTGCTTTCACAGCATCTTCTTGACATGATGTATACACCGACTAGCGAAAGTGTTTGTGGGCGGATCCGACTTTGTTCGTATTTTGCAGGCGGGCGGGGATTACCAAGCGATGTACTGTATACCGGTAACAGGCAGAAGATTCGAAAATGTAATGACCCATTAAGGTGATCTCTTTCTTTTGAGGGACAATATTATCTGTACCATGCACTTTTTATTAACAATTTTGCTGACTGTTTACATTGATTTAATTATTGTTGTATGAAAAAATCATTTCATTCAGTAAAAAACAATATCATTATTGTTAAGCCATCTTGTTTTAAGATTAACTAGTTTAAATTGAAAGCTGCTTTGAATAAATGTTTCTTTTTCTATAGTTTAACTGCATGACAACACTAATCTGAAATGTGTATACATACATTTATTTGAAAATTGATCATTGAAAAGTCTATGGAAAATGTCTATTGGCTTTATGATTAACTGATGGAATTTAGGCTTTTATTCACATATAAACACTGATCAGCTAACATAATCGGGAGCTCAACCAAACTGGCTTGATGTGCAAAAACAAAACTTTTACAGAAGATCTAATGCGCTGTGCAACAAACCTGATGTTTTTTTACATTGCAATTTTAACATCCATAAAAGCAAGTGGTCTGAAAAGAAACTCATTTCTCAGTTCAAGACTAAAATGGCTTAACATTCATAGATTAAAAAAAGTCATGTAATTCTACAGAACTTTACACTCCTTTAAATTTGACTTTTACAACATGTACACCGTTTTTAAAAGGATTCCAGGATCATTGGATTCTTCTAGTGAAGCTGTCATTGGTCTTTGTAGTCTGTCTTCTTCATGGAGAGAACAAAGTGACACCAGACATGTTGACTAAATCTTTTCTGAGGTATGTACTGCTGTATTGTTGACAATCTAGCGATTGAATAGTGTTGCATGCAAATTATTTGCCAGTATGTAATTGATCCGTTTTATACATTCTGTTTTCTTCAAGGTTTAAGAAAACATCATCAGCTCTGTGCTGGAGGGAAGAATGTACGACAGACCACATGCTCGATACGCTGTCCAGAATGGTTGGGCACGCTGTACTTGATGGAAATGCTATAAAGGACACCATCATTCAGACTGCACACAAACAACTAATACAGGAGCCCATGAAGAGAGCTTATCAGTTACAGCCCCACTAGTGTTTTAATATGGTATGCAAGTCTCCAAATGCTAACTGATGAAAAGAAGGACTCAGGCGAGTCATGATGCTCATAATGGGCATAATGTTATGGTCAAAGTATCTGATCTCAAAAGACTGTAATTGGTCTGATGGCGAGTGAATGGTGCAGGTATGATAGAAATAAAGACATCGTCAGGAAGTTGCACAAATAGTATGTTGAATTTCAAGTACTTAACTGTACCATATCTTGCAATCTAATGTCTTAAAAGCAGTTTCAATGCGTGGTTGCACTTGGATTGTCTATTCTAAAATTGGTGGTATGTGTAAGCACATTTGCCATGTTCATTCATTTCACATCACAGGCAGAGACGCAAGGCAATAGTGCTGATCAAATGGTTGAACTGATATCATCCACCTGGCCAGCCACATAATGGCAATGTTCACATTGATGGGTTTCAGTCCGTTCTGCCATTTAGTGCAATTGCAACTGGATGGATTGTGGAAACTCCACAAAACAAATTTGTGTAGATACAATACAATGCAATACAATGTTTATTTATAGAGCACATTTTAAAAAAAACAGAGTTGACCAAAGATCTGAACATAGTAAAATAAGAAAAACGCTCAGACATAAAAGGACAAGAATATAACAAAAATAAAAACAACATGAAACAGTAGTAGAATGAAGTTCAAAGAGTATTAAAAGCAAGAGAAAAGAGATGGGTCTTTAGGCCAAACTTGAAGGCAGAGATAGAGGGAGTTAATCTAATATGAAGCGGTAGGTTGTTCCAGAGTTTCGGACCAACATTTGCAAATGCTCTATCTCCACGTTTTTTGAGTCTAGATCTAGGCACAACAAGTAGACCGAGGTCACTAGATCTCAAAGCTCTTGAAGGAGTGTATGGATGGAGCAAGTCTATAAGGTACTGAGGGGCCAGATTATTAAGAGCTTTAAAAACAAATAAGAGAATTTTAAAATCAATCCTATATTTAATTGGTAGCCAATGCAATGAAGATAAAATTGGAGTTACTGACTCTTACCTATAGGTGCCAGAGAGCAATCTAGCAGCTGCGTCCTGCACCAACTGCAGACGAGAAAGAGAAGACTGAGAAACAGCATAATAAAGGGAATTGCAATAGTCTAAATGAGTGGTTACAAAGGCATTGATCACTGTTTGAAGATTACTTTTTGATATGAAGGGTTTCACTTTAGAAATTAGACGAAGGTGAAAAAAGCATGATTTTACTACAGCACTAATCTGTTTATCAAACTTCAGGCTACGATTAAACAGAATGCCCAGATTTCTAGCACACTGAGTTTCATATGAAGCCAGAGAGCCACAGTCAACATCTAACTCGCAATTTTCTTTGCCCCCAAAAAAGATTGTTTCAGACTTATTTTCGTTTAAATGTAGAAAACTGCTAGAGAGCCAAAGCTTTACTTCTTCTAAACAGGCCAGCAGTGGTTGTAAGCCGTTTTTGTCATTATGCTTTAATGGAAAGTAGATCTGAGTGTCATCAGGGTATAAATGGAAGGATACTTTATGTTTGTTAAAAATAGAAGCCAGGGGGAGCATGTACGAGGTGAACAATACCGGCCCGAGGATTGATCCCTGTGGAACTCCACAATTAAGGGGTATTGTAGAAGAGGTCTGTTGACCAATCCTAACACTAAAACATCTGTTGGTCAAATAAGAGCGAAACCACTTTAAAACTGTGCCACGAAGGCCCACAGATGTCTCACAGCGTGCCCACAAGATCTCGTGGTCAACCGAATCAAAGGCAGCACTCAGGTCCAATAAAACCAAAGCCACGGCTTTACCAGTGTTGGTAGATTTTGCGTATTCTGCAAAACCACTGGATCACAGTAAGGAAGACAGTAAAAGCGGCCCTCTGGACCCAAGAACACTGGCCTTATCATCCAGGACAGTTGTGTGCAGTCAAAGTCAGAACACTTTTATGTTCTCTAACCAGTAGCAATCCAATCTAAGCAACTGTTTTCTGTAGCGTATGCATACAGTATGCTCTGTGCAAGGGTCATCCACCTGAGGTATGCATGTTTAACAAAGGCAGGCTGAGGTCACATCTGTATGCTTCATTAACAAAAAACAACATCACATTCGGCATAAATACTGGCGAGTGTGAAGCTCAGGCTTTACAAAACAGATTAAAAGTATTGCTACATTAGATGGAACACCAAGAGAGTGCAAAAAAAACAAAGCTTTATTATTAGTAGTATTATTTATGTTATGTTAGTTAAATTGGAAGTTATTTGAAAATTTCATTGAAACGAGACTGCTGTATTTGAACTTTGCATTTCTTCCTATTTTTGTGTGTGTGAGAGTTGTACGCGATAAGACGATAGAATACAAGGTTACCCATCAGTAATGTCAGCCAGGGTAAACAAGAGTCAGTTTGTGATCTTTATTTAAAGGGGCAGGTGAATGAGGAACACCTGTGCTGGCAATCAGGCCCAGTTACGGGGTGTATGGGGAATGGAGTCTATGTATACTGAAAATAACAATATTGTAGTAAATGGCTAGAACTTTCTTCGGGAATGTTTTATGTAGGATAGGGACGGAACACATTTATAAATGTGTGGTTTTCGTTGAGCCACACAGACAGGAAGGTTAATGTTAACATTGTCCTAAACCATAGCATTGACAGGATGCACTGCCTGCTGCTGAATAGCAGGAATTTAAGTGTCCCCAACTGAGTAAAACCCCATCCATGAGAGAATAGAGAAAAAACCTTGGGAGAAACTAGGCTCAGTTGGGGGCAAGTTCTCTTCTGACCAAAACTTCATTTCTACTTAAATTCCGAATGCAGCAAAGTTAGATTGTGCTTTTCTGATCGCTGTGGTCTTTACTGGGGATCTGTCTCTGTGGCTCATCTAGGTGTCCTGATCCCCACTGATGAACAGGGATGCTAAAACTATAACATTGCTACATTTGAAGTGGTTTGTGACATGCATAATACATGTATTCTGGTGAGAAATCAGGAAATGTGCAACCACAGCTGAATCTCTTCAGGAAAAAACACTCACATAACAGAAGAAGTGGTTTCTGATGACAGAAACCTCACCAGTTATGATACTCAACGGATCTGGAGAAACACTTTATGGATAAAAAGCTGAATCTGGCTGAAAAAATGTGCGTGCACAATAGTGTTGCAGTTGTGTACAGTATGTGGCATGTTTGTTGACAATCTGATGTTTTTGATGACCAGTTTTTTAACTACCTTCTCATCAAGGAGCATAAATACATTATTGAGGAAGTAATTGAGTTCCATATTCAACATAAATTTGTATATGGTTAAAAAAATTGTAAGAAATTGCATTTGGTTCTTTGGGGAAGTATCACCAAAGATTTAGTTATTTATTGGGGGGGTAATACATCACTCAAGGTGCGGTTATGAGTACAACAGATGACCAATTCCCATCTCACAGCATCAGTCAAGAACTGTTACTTGTGCAATATGTGAGTGTTTCCCACAAGCTGTTTGAGATTCTCAAATTTGACAGAGCTGCAAGATTCTGCAAGATTAGTGGTCTAGCTAGCTAACAGAGCCTTGTATCATCAATGCAAAGACAACACAATTGCAATAAGAAGTTTAACTCACAGTTGCGGGTCAGAATTGTGAGATATATAGCGAGTTATAAAGTTGCAATTGCAAGTTCTAAATTCAGAATTGTGTGATACAAATTATGACTTTGTTTTCTCAGAATTGTGAGATATAAATTAATTGGGATTTATAAAGTCACTTTATAACACACAATTATCTGATAAGTTTGAGTCACTGTCTTGTTTTCTCAGAATTGTGATATATATATACCAAAATTGGTTATAAAGTCCAATTTTGAGCAGAAAAAGCACTGAAATGTTAATATCTCATAATTCTGACTTTATAACCCGCATTTGCGACTTTGCATCTAGCAATTCTAACTTTATAACTTGCAATTGCGAGTTTATATCTCACAATTCGCAGAAAATAAGTCAAATTCAAGCACTACAATGAAACTGGCACACATGAGGACTCTGTCAGCGATGAGGGCTTCACATGTGATAAATGCAGGGATATAGTTAGGCTGACAGAGAAGATCTTAAAACTAGAGACATGCATCCAAATTTTAACTGAGGACAGTCAGAATGTGAGGGCTTTAGATACGGCTTTGGATGCGGATAGTTCAGCTCATGTACATTGTTCGGTTCCGGCAGCGCCCGCGCAGCAGGGCAAGTGATCCGAAACAGCGGGCCGGAGGCAGGGCTGGACTGGAACGCAAGCGTGTGCGTGTGCTTTTTGGGTGCATGATTGCGAGAGGCCTGATCCGAGAGGCCTTTTCTGCTGCTGTAGTTGCTGCACCTGTTCTGAAGGAATGGGAAGAAAAGTTATAAGTTAGGGAGCCGGATTGAGCGAGGATAGCTTTAAGATGTTTTTTTTTTAACCTGGTCAGTTGTACTTGTTTGATGAAAAGGAATAAGAATCTTTGAAGATTATGGACAGATCAGACACCTTCGGATGCGTTTTTTTGGATCAAAATTAGAATTGACTGTAAATTCTGAACAACTAAGGAGGCAGAAGAATGCTAAAAGAAAAAGCGTCAAGGGTACGATCGGTGTGCACAAAATGATAGCCGGAGCGAATTTGTGGAAGCAGATTGATAATATTTCCGAAGTGATTGGCCATCTGGAATTGGGTTTAGGAGGATTCGATCTTTGGATTCCTTTAAGTAAGAGAGCGATCTGTGAACTAGCGAGGTGTTCAGCTGAGCGGCCGAAATTAATTTAAGCAAAACTGTAACCTGCTGAAATACCCTTTGATAGAACAGTTAAGAAAGGATATGTAGGAGGTTAATGTAAGCAAGGAAAAAATCAGCCCTAGCAAATCAGACTTAAGCAGCAAATAGCGAGGAGCCAGCAAACGAGAGAGTGTCAGCAATCTGATTTATTTGCCATGCATGCGGTAGCCTAGCAGAAAATTAGCCTGGGAGTAGACTATGCTAGTGAAGGAATATCCTGATTCGAGTGGACCTTGGTGGAGGAAATAAAAGATAAGAGTAGGCGTTGAATGTGGCCGGCACTCAATTGTACTGAGAATCTGAAGTTAGAATGAGGTAATGGGCAGAAGAACAATATGCAAATATCAATTTATTTATTTATTTGTAATTCATTTTTTATTTATTTATTTATTATAGTTTGTGAAAGGAACAAGTCTTCTAGCCAACCAAGCGTTATGATGCATGCTAGTGATCTCCCTGCGTTCGACACTATTGACCACAACATTCTCTTGAATAGACTAGAAAATGATGTTGGCATTAGTGGAAGTGCCTTA
>JAUMHG010000045.1:9320282-9339081 GCA_032359395.1 Enteromius anoplus | reverse complement strand
GATATACAAGAGTTATTTTATTTAGAAGAGATACTGCTTATTTTCTACTTTTAATAAGAAAAACATTGAAAATAATTGATTTTTCTTTTAATAAGAACAAAGTCACTGTTAGTTTTAGGCAATGTGTGCTTTAATTTCAGTTGTTCATCATTGATGTTTAATAAATAATCATAGACAGTAGATGCGTGTTTCCTTCATTTATTTTAAAATCAAGTAATGCACCCTTTATTCAAAAATCTCTCACTTGTAATATGCGAGCATATTTACTGTACAAAACTTGTCAGTGAACTATGAGGGCAAAAGAATCAATAAAATAATCGTTCATTAATCATAATCAAGTTAAAATGTTCAATTAAATCGCGAAAAATTTTTGATTTTAGGCCAAATCGCCCAGCCCTAATCAGTAATGATCAGATCATAATCACAATGAAAAAAAGTTACCTCACTCTTGACTCGTCTCAGAATGAATGGCTTCATGATAAGTTTGGCGTGTGCAATTCTTTCCTTGTGAAAAGTGCTTTCTTCCTCTGATGACCTCTGAAACCAAGCAGATGGTCAGAAAGTCAGTGCACTATCTAGGTATAGAAGGATTAGCGTTTCCTCAAATGGAAAAAAAAATTGATACATTTATAAAGAGGCAGCATAAAGTATTATTAACTAGAAGTAATGTGTGCACTGTCTGTACCGTAGAGAACATTTTGGAGATCTGTGAGGTGCTGCTGGAGAACATGGAGGGCATGATGAAGTTCAGAAGGGACATGAGCTCCAGCAGGTTGTTCTGTAAAGGTGTTCCTGTCAGCAACAATCTGTGCTCAGCCTGAAGATCAGACACATGCACAACTTTACTACCCTTCTTTTTAATAAGAACATCCCAAACTAAAACAGATTGCAATGAACAGCATTTCCTTTAAATTCATATTTGCAATATTGCTTACGACACAGAAGACTTCTACTGACATTAATGGTCATGAGGTGGCGGTAGCGTAGAGAGTTCATATTTTTCAGCATGTGGCCCTCATCAAACACAGCATACTTCAGCCTCAGCTTGCGGAACAGACTACGGTCATGGTCATTCCCTATCGTGAGATTGTAACTAATACAGATGGAGAAAGAACAAAAGAAAGGCGAGGGTTAACTTTTATAAAAACACAATCAGTACAACAATATACAAGTACTGTAGAAATGTACTTACGTGGATACTATGATGTTGAAATCAACTAAGCCACTGAGGATGTCTTGTCGTAAGAACCTGCGGTCTTCTACAGACCCTGCAGGTATAAACAAATGAATCAAATGCAGAAATAAAAGGAGGACATTTTTTATTAATATGTGTTATTTTTCACTGGGTTCGAAGACCACACAATTTTTTTTTTTTTAAATCTGTGGTAACTTACCATAGTAAATCAGAACTTTAAGACTGGGACACCAAAGACCCAGCTCACGAACCCAATTATCTGCAAAGAGAGAAAAGCATCATCTCAAGCAACACTATAGGGACAAGTTAATGCTATACTCTCACTGAAATTAGTGTCTCTTACCCAGTGTAGACGAGGGTACGGTAATAAGATGAGGGCCTTTGATTCCTTTTTCATACAAATGAGCCAGAAAAGAGATAGCCTGTATAGTTTTACCTAGCCCCTGTGGAGAGATCAAATCACTTATAACCAATATCTGTGATAATAGTCTTTTGCTTTAAGGGAGTCAGTAACCTTCTTGGATTGCATGCCTTTGAACTCACTATGACAGTGACTCACCATTTCATCTGCCAGGATGCCGCTCAACTTATGCTGGTGAAGAAGTATCAGCCACTTCAAACCAATCAGCTGATATGGCTGCAGTTTGAAACTAAGAGAAGTCGAAAACAAGTAAATAAACACTGCATAACCGGACATCGCAGGTGTGTACAATGAGAACAGATAAACTCACTTGCTGTTCAGGACTTTAGGTTGCTTGATGGAGCCCATGCCTGCTTTTATGACCTGGGTAACATCTTTAGTCATCTTCTGTGCAATCTTCTCACATTTTGCCATAAGGTCTCTAACCACCTGCCTCTCCTTAAGCACCACCTTGCAGCCATGTACCAGATCTATAGACAGGCCATTATCCTTGAAGAACTGCTCTTTCTGAAAAGAGAAACCGAATTAAAACTTTGAATGATTAACATAGCTAAATAGTACACTTTTTACTAATTAGGGCTTGTGAGCATGGTTATTGAGCATGGCCTTGTCTACCGATAACTAATGTCCCTGTGAAATCAGTGCATAAAATGGTTTGTAATTTCCCCATTTTGTTAGCAAAACATTTCAAATTGTGTGACAGATTTTAACACCTCATTTAAACAATTAGATACAACTGAGCTCAATCAGTCTGCGGGCATGAATACAAACCTGCCAAATACGAATCACTGCCTTCACAGCCAAAATAACTAATCCTCTATGAGCACTTCAAAATTCACTCAACCACAACAACATAACTCAGGGTGACAATTAACACGGCAGAACAGACTGCGCACATTAGATTCTTACCACATCTTTCCAAGTGTTGAAAGGCCTCAGCGAAATGATCTTCTGGGCTTTTTTGATTGAGCAGCCAGATATTAGAGCAAGCTCATCCAGGGAAGATTCCTGGAGAAACTGAATGATCTTTTCCTGGAGATTTCCTGAGATGCTGTCCTCATCCTCAGAGTCCAGATCATCAGAGATACTCTCAACATCACTGTCAATCTCCTCTTCATCCTCAGAGGCACTGATGTCATTTAATAGCAACTCATCGTCCCTCTTCCTCTTAAAGGGTGTGTTTTTGCTAACTGCTGATTTTGTTTTACTTGCCGATTTCATTTTTGCTGCAGACACATTCGAGACTTTTGGCACAGGAGATGGTACTGCCGTCAGCCATCTTGACAGACTAGACGAGCTGTCGGGCTTTTGAGAGCTCTTGTCCTTTTTTTCCCTGGACGGAGATGATTTTGACTTTTGTTTTCTCTGATCTTCTGGTGAACTTGAATCTGAATTTAAAGTAATAATGCATGGACGGCTTAAAACTGGTTCATTTTCAGACTAAAAATCACTATGTGGACTAAACCTTCAACTGTAGCTGAAACGAAATGATAATTACCAGTTGAAGAAAACACAAGCAGTGAACCCAAGGCATTCTCATAGTCCCAGTCATGCTCTCTCAGGACATCCCTCAGCACCTATTAGAGAAATTGAAGACACTTAAACTCACCAGAACTTTGCAATGCTTTTGCATCGATAAAACTTTAAACCAATTAAGCCTACCTCTTTTTCTATATCAGGCAGTTTCTTCTGCAGCTTCTTCAATAGAGTCTCCTGTCTCTCTCTGCTTGGTTTCTGACTATCCTCTTCCTCATCATCAGAATCATCTTCCTCCTCCTCCTCCTCCTCCTCTTCAGATTCTGAATGCTAATTCAGAGTCAACAGCCCTTTAAAAGTGAGTTCACCTAATTAAGGAGATGTTGGGTTTAAAACATTGACTCAAATGGGTCTCACCACAATTTTTCTCCTCTTCTTTGGTTGATCGTTATCATCATCTTCACCATGCCCTGCTTTGCTTTTCCGCCTGCCTGAATCTGCATATATAAAACAGCTTTGATTTAAGTATGTTACAATATTGTATCTGAATTACAAATCATCTTATAATAAATTCACATTCAAAGACGTTGCATGAAATCTTGGCATTAACAATGCAAAAATGTCTGACAGCGGAATGCTGTGACTGACCAACATATATTTGTCCAAGCAAGTAATACAAAGTAAAATGCCTCACCATCATCACCATAAATCAAACAACGTGCTATAGCTCCCTCCAGTGTGCTGGTGCTTTCAACTATCTGTCACAATATAAAGTGACACAACAGGATAAATTCCACAATGTTCACCAATAAAGTTGATGCTGTTACATAACTGTAGAGCTTTACCTCCAGTAGATCTTTCTTGCTCTTCTGAGGGAATAATTCCTTTAGTTTGATGATTTTGTCCTCCATGTCCTTGCTTATCTGGTGCTTGGTCTCTGTTGTTGTATCCCTGTGAAATAACGGCATGTTATCACTTTTACAGACTCAATAGTGTACCCTCAAATAGTTAAAAACTCTCGCCGTGTAATCAGCATGTTTGAAATCTCTAGGAAAAAAAGTGTGGAGCAAATGCATCCAAGAGACAACACTCTACAGCCTCACTTCTGACAAACTAGAAGTGTCGCTTACTTGCTCAACCTGACAACTTTGTCATCTGCAGAAACATCCTCTAATGCATGCCTTGATGCTTTTCCGGATGCAGATCGACCATCTGTCTTTCTTTGTTGAGCTGGAAACAGAAAATTCATGACTGAATCAAGACATTTTGGCATACAAAGTCGTGTGACTGCATCCTCAACATGACAATAGCTTAAAGTACGCTGTAAAAGGGTCTGATTTACAGGTCTAAAAAAATTAAGAGCAGGTTTATTTCGAGAATTAGCGTCGACCACAAAACAAAAGGTGAAAGAAGAAAAATCTTCCCAGTAGCCACCCACACCAAGAACATGGAAATGAGCTTAACATTACAGCTACGGTAAAATACAAACTCACATTCCATCTCTTATCAACATAATCACAGATAAAAACATGCTGTCTAGGTATGAAGCACACCAGGTTATAAGAAACATTCGTTACGAAAGCTGAACAAAGGCCCGGTTTAAAATGGCAATTACTCACCCCGTTTATTCTCCTTATCCGAGCTGGATCCATCCGACGATGTACAGTGACTGTCTGCTGCGTTATCTCTTTGGAAACGGAACCGGTCTAGATTGAAAACGCTCATTTCAATGTGATTTTTTCCCCTTTGGGAGAATCCTGTCTCACGCGGTCCTACTGTACATCCGCCGGTGATGCTCGCGCACTGGATTATGTTCGATAATAAAAGCTCAAGATAGACTCATAACCAATGTCTGATAACAAATAAAAAGACAACACCGAACTGCATAAGCGACTTGACTAAATATTTCAGGTTTAAATGCTTTAGGCAAATCCAGAAAACAGCAAATAGCACGTTCCCGCCACCGACTGGCAGTGCGTCATTTCCGCCTTTGAGCCAATAACAACACCGCGCCTTTTCCCCTTTAAATTGTAAATCACGCTTTCTAAAAATAAACGTGAATATTCTACAGCTCCAATTACTTAAAATTAAACGCAAGAACTACATATAATATACGGACGTCAAGTCATGCTTTATACTTTTGAAGAATTTGGGTCTTTAAAATAATTTTTTAGAAATGTTTTAAAGGCAGTAACATACTCTAATGGCCGTTTTTAACAATATAGTCTATTAAGGTTTTAGCAAAATGCTAGCTTTTCATTATGATTATAGTGACAGAGGGAATTAATTCGCCTGCCTCGATAACAGGAATAATTATAGAATCGAGATTCTTTATAAAGAAGAATTACTTTCACAATTCCAATATTTTGACATTGCACGACTTAAATTCTACATTAACATAATCACTCCATCCATCCACTAGGTGACACACTTGTATTACAAAGCTGCAGTTAAATCTCTTGCCTGTCCCTAGAGGGGCGACACTGAGCTTGTTTCTGTGTAAACGAGCAGAAGAAGACTGCTACAGGTTCCCAAAACCCATATGAGACACTTACAAAGCTTTTGGGAGCTTTCAATAAGGTAGAAAATATAAACTTGCAAACTTTGCTGCAGAAAGGATCATTATATCTTGAAATCACCCAGATTAGATTACTAACACAACTATATTCCAGTGTTTATTTACTGTTACAAATTTCTATGAAGACTACCTAATCACTGTTAATATATTAGATTCTTAACAAGATTAGCATCAATGGTGAACTCAGTGAGAGAATACTTATTTACCTTGATGAACAGTGGTATTTACAAGAAGAGTTGGCAGCAATCCACATAGCCTACTACTGTAGAATCAATGTCAAAAGTACATGTACGCAGTATGCAGTCCTGAATTGTGCTGAGTATTCCATGCCGCCACTCTGTCTCCCTTTCCGTGTCACTATGGAGATTCCTATAACTTACACTAGTGCCATGTACACAATGGGAACACTGACATTGAGTTTGATCAGACTTCTGACCCTAAACAGCAGGGAACTGAATCAGGGACCCCAGTTAGTTTTACTGCAGTCTAATGGCATAAACACCATCCCAACCATGGCAAATAGTTGCATCATAAAATAATCTACTACAGTGAAAGTGTGTAGAAACGTTGTGAACGCTGTACAGAATGGAAGTAAGCGATGGCCAGACACCACCAGTGTGCATTCTCATCAGTTTACTGTGTCATTGGCTGACGTATGTTACATTAAGTGCCTGACATCCCTATGGAAGTTTGAGGAATTGAGCTGAAGGTTGACCTACCATCCTTGTGGACTTGTCACTTTGTCTGTCACTATCCAGTCTCCTTGGCTCCCTGCTTGTCCGAGACCCGACGGCGGCAGGGAGTACCTTATCACCATGACAACATGTCTGCGATTTGGCTCCTTCCCACCCCCTAAAACAAAATACCCGCCCTTTTCAAATGGCAAGATCATCACAAAATTAATTGCCATTGTCTCAATCCACATTCATTAGACATTATCCAAGAACTGTCAAACAGGGCTTGTGCTTCTAGGATGGACGATGGGCAGATTAATTATGTTGATTTATGTTTAGATAACTCTCATGTACGGTTTACATGATGGTTGCCTTAGACATAGATGTATACAATAGCCACCACAATCAACTGGCAGAAAAAGGAAAATGTAATATCAAGTTAAGAATTGACTAAGAAAGAAAATCATTGTAAGTGGAGAAGAGTTTGGGCGTAATAAAAATGACATTTTAAAATGTTTGACATTTTTTTGGTTTTAAAACTGCATGCATTCTTGACTCATTAAAATAGTAATTCTGAAAAGCTTTGAGCACACTTCATAAGAGAGGGCTTTTTGATAGCATAGTAAAGCTTGAAACGCCATCCTGTCAAGTCAATGCATCATGTTTGTCAGAAATGGATTACTTTCTACGATGGAAAGACGTTGGCTCAAATGTATGTGTGTGTGTTTGTTTGTGTCTACAAGCAGTAAATGACAATGTCTCCCTGCGCCACAGCTAGAGGTCCCACCCTGGCGGGTGAGGTCCAGGGTGGTGCTGCTGGGTATTTTTAATTAAATCAGCCTACAATGAGGAAGATGGAAGTGGAGGGAAGTCAGGGAGGAGGGGGGAGCTGGGGTTAGTGAGGGGGATCTGACCATCTCCAGGGTAAAGGCAGTGTGGGAAGAGAATGTGCTCCTCCTTGCTGTGTCTTCTCTTTGTGTCCTGCCACTTCTTATATACTGTGGGAATTCCCAAGGAATGAGAGGTGAGAGACGTGCATTTGATTTGAGTCAAGTCATATCATATTGCTCTTTTGATACATGTAACTATATGACATGGTAATAATTATTCACAGTGTATAAATTCAAGTTTAGTTTATAAGTTCAAATCAGCTACTGAACTATATTTGACTGAGCTTATATAATTTGAGACTTGAGACTTATATAATTCATTTGTTTTGTATTCTTAAGTGTTGACCTGTTGATGTGAGCAACAGAAAACAAGAATGCTTTCCGTTTTGACCATTCAGCAAGTTCTGTTAATATGTGTAATAATAAAAATATATATATTATTTTAAATATGCATTAGGAATTTTTTTTTTATTTATGGAAAAAATGTAAAGAACAAAATATGTTTATGTGCATTTCACAAACACACACATATTTATTATCATTATTATTATTGTAATTTTTTAAAAATTGCTGGCAAATGTTGTGCCATATCCTATTTGTTAAAGTTAGTAAAAGTTCATTAACTAACAATGAGCAATATATATATATATTCATCTTTTTTTATTAGTAAAATATAAATGTTGTGCTGATTCACCATGCATTAATGTTCACAAAAAACATTTGATTAAAAAAATATTCATAAATGAATTAACATAATTAACATAAATGCTATTGTAAATAAATAAATAAACCTTGTTGTAAAAGTGTTAAAAGGTTAATCAATATTAATTAAAATAATCAACGTTTGCTGCTTGATCATTGCTATGTAAAAGATGTATAATAATGAAAAACATGTTAAGAAAGTAAAACAGGCACCATATTCTTTGATTTTAACCTTACAGGTACAGGAACTTAAAGCTCTTGGACAAGTAATGATGATATAAAAGCATCAAGGCCCTCGCTCTCATTATTTCCTACTGGAGCGGCTCTCTGATGGCTTGACTGGGACTGTGACGCAGGGAACACACCCCTGCTGGTTTGGACTGGTGGGGTCAGTCTGAGCTGGGACGGGCCCAGTGGGGAGGTGGTGACAGTCACAGTGGAGGAGGAGTAAGGAAGAAGGGCCCCACCATGGGAGTCGATGTCTGACATGACCCTTCCCAGCGTGGCCCCTGCAAGGTCTCCAGAGGCCATCATCAGGCTCTGGACCGGTACTCATGATTCTCAGTCTTTTTGGTCCCTTTGTTCATTAGCTTTGCAAGTGGACTTCATTGAAGTAGTGCTATCTTTCTGATGTTGTCTTTTTGAGTTTAATGGGCACCAAGCCCATTTGATCAGTATCCAAGCACTGGACCAAGATCATTCCTCTTTTTATAATCATTAAAGCATTCAATAACATTTTGGAATGTGCACCCCCATCTGTGTCTTTGTGTCCCTCCAAGTCCTATAAACTATGAGAATTACCAAGTTATAATAGGCGAGTGAAACATACTAATGCCCAGCTAATAAGCAGCATGGAATGAAATATCACAAACTTATACACATCCATAATCCTTTTTTTTCATAATGATGTGAAATAATCTCCTCTTAACAAAAATATGTTCTCAGTGAGCTAAGAAGTGTTTTTTCTGAATGTTCTCCAAATGTTTAAAATGTACATTTTTCATGTTTTTCTTGGTTGAAAATAAACATTGATGGAAATGTTACTTTTGAATTTTTTTGAATGCTAGGAAATGAGTAGTAACATTTAAAATGTTGAATATCCTGCCAAAACATTTCAGACAAAAAAGGTTTTATAACATTATTAAGGCCCAGATAACTTTGAACAAATGTTCTGTTAACATCACTTTTTTAACTTTGAGAGAAAGTTGCTAGAACGCCCTGAATGTTTAAATACATTCCTCAGATTTTAATATGTATCCATGCTAATTTTAATAATTTTTCATCTCAAATCAACTTCATAACTACATTTGACTGAGCAAATGAGGACTACAATTCAACAAACAGCATTTACAAACATCTTGCATACTTAATACGTGTTGATATCAGTTGGTACAGCTGTATGAAGAGCTAAAATTATATTATCTTCTACTTATCCAACATCTGGACCAGAAACACTTTTCAAGGACAGTTTTTAAAAGATTTACACCACTGTTAAGAACTACCTCAACATAACTTAAAGGGATAGTTCACCCCAAAATGAAAATTTGATGTTTATTTGCTTACCCCCAGGGCATCCAAGATGTAGGTGATTTCGTTTCCTCTGCAGAACACAAACAAAGATTTTTAACTTTAACCGTGGCAGTCTGGTAGTCATTTAATAGAAGTGGATGGGCACCAGACCTTTCAAAGTAAAAAAAAAAACATTCACAGACAAATCCAAATTACACCGTGTGGCTCGTGACGATACATTGATGTCTTCAGACATGAAACGATCATTTTTTGTGAGAAACTGAACAGTATTTATATAATTTTTTACCTCTGATTGACAACCATGTCCAAACCGTCTCGTGCTTTGGCGTAGGATACGCAAACGCCGGAAGTGTTCGGTTCACAACAATTTTCATTTTTGGATGAACTATCCCTTTAAAATACATTCTAGATGCTACTTACCATTTAATTAGTTAAACAATTTCACTTAAAAACACAGATCTACATTCTTAAAAACAAAAGTTCCAAAAGGAGATTTTAGAAGAAGATCCATTTTTGATTCCTCAAAGAACCTAACAGTTCTTAAAATAACCGGTTATTGCGATCAAATTTGTGGAGAGGGCAAGTCTTTAGTGATGTGATTTCATGCACCCTAACTCAATCTGCTTCCAGAGCCTTTCTTTTACACTCTCCGTTTCATCTTGCCACAAAGCGATGGCATTTTAAATAACCTTTATTTTGAAAAGTGTATCTACCCAGCATATTCTGAATGGTCCTCGGTGTGTCCTGAACATGTGTATTGTGTTGTAGCTCTGTGATGTTTCCCTGGTTTTGAGGTGTGATATTCAGTCCTGCCCACAAACCTGGGAGAGGAAGCAGCCCAGACCTATTTTTTCTTTTATCTCTCAGCGAAAAAAAAAGAATTGATGGACATGACAGGCGTGCTCTTGTGTAACCTAAGCTTAACCCCACCCTCTTTACCTTCATCCCATTAACCCTCCTCCCTGTCAGTGATCATGTCAGTCTCAAGGTGCGCTGTGATGAGCGCTTCCACCTCATACACCCTTCTTCCTCCTCATCTTCCTCCTGACCTTTCTAAGTGACTCTGCTTTTCTATCCTGGTCTTTCCATACCTTTCTCTTTCTCACTCTGCTTTCTAAACCAGGGGGCCGTCTGGGCTGCTCCCACAAAGCCTCCACTGTGTCACCGTTAGCCTCTCTCCCCACGTCCCCGTCCGTTACTGTGGGAGTAGCAGAGCGTGAATCAGAAAGGAGGAGCCACTTATCTCCAGCCTGCCCCCCTCCGCCTCACCTCCCGCTCCCCCTGCCTCTCAGGCACAAAGGCTGTGCCTCTTAATAGCGCACAATGATGCTGATCTAAAAGGTTACTTTGCTCCTTTCCCCCTCCCCAGCACCATCATCCTCCCCCTGCCTCCCCTCCGGTCGCCGGCCCCTTCCAGCAGCACGCATGAAAAGAAAGTCTAATGGCCGCTTGTTAGCCACTCCAGTGGCTGCACTGATCCGGCTTATCTGCCCCATCGGTTGTACCCGAGATGTCTGCATGAATGTCGGTGAGATTCAGGCCAGGGTCATGTTTTCATTCGCCCAATCGGCCTCAGGGCTGATAAGACAATTTGTCAGAAAGTAATCAGAGAAGGGGGCTTCGGCCATTAAAGTTTACCGTGAGATGGAGACCTCGGAGGGGAGAGGTACCACACCTCGTATTTCTCTTCTTGCATTTTGAGTAGGCTACTTTGGGTCACAGAGTTCATGAGTTATTTTAGTTGCTTAGACATTGTGCCTTTATCTTCCTCCGTGTTAGCTAGTTTGTATTAACACTCAAGTTCTTCTTGGCATAGTTCCTTATTTATAATTATGACCACACAGTGTGTTTAGAGTGTACTGTATAACATGTTTATGTCTACCAATGTCTTTATACAGTGTGTGCACATACAAATACACAGAAAGAGAATGTGTGTTGTATTTATACACACATACTAGGTTTACTATATGCACACTCATTGGAATTTTAATAACTTTAAAGTACTCGAATTGTGCACCAAACACAAGGAATGTATCCAGACTCTGTTTTGGCAGATACTCAATATCAGAGGCACAACAAAACTGATTGGGATATCTCTAATTAATATTACACTATTTGTACCCAAACAATGTCTGAAAATGCTGAAAACCAGATGTCACAGAAATGTCACATTTCTATATGAACGCCTATGTTGTGATAAAATATCAAACATATTTGTTATCAGCAATAATCATACTGAAGAGCAAATTGGTTTGGTTAAATTGGTTATTCCAATTTTATAGAGACACGGGACAACTTTGTCGTTTACTTACCAGAGGTGTAAGAATATGTACCCATAAAAAGATAATTTACCCAAATGACTAGGTGTCACGCTTCTGGTGCGGGAAGGACGAGCAGAGATTCAGAGTTCTCCAAATAACAGTTCTTTAATACTCACAAAGGTTTACAGGCAGGCAGGCAGGTAGGCAGGTAGGCAGGCAGGCAGGCAGATTTGGTAGCACACACAAACATAGACACATTCAATGAACCGACAACAAGAACTAAACTGAACGTAACTTAGATAAGGCAGACAATGACGCTTATTAACACCTGAACGGACTCATATGATTAGACAGAGACATAAACTAGAGGCAAAGCACATGGGGAAGTGAAAACATCAACAAACACTGTGCAGGGGCGTTATACTAGGTCATTCCAAACATGTTTGACTTTCTTTCATCTGCAGCGCACAAGAAGAAAATAATTTTAAAGCATGTTGGTAACCAAACATTATTGGTAACCAATCAAGGTTGGTAACCAATCAGGGATTTGGGTAGCAATGATTTTCAAAATAAAACACGTATCCATTTAGCAAAATATAATCTTTTGTGTTTTTCCCAGAAATAGATAAAGGTAAAATGGCCATAATATATAGCACATTCTTTAAAAGGGTTCTCTTTACAGCTGTAATGTTCTTTCTAAAGCCTGCTGGATGTGTTCTTCGCCTCCACTCTGATCAGTATGCCTCTCCTGTGGTCACTTTCCTTCTCTGGCCCTTAATCCAATCCTGCCAAGTCCCCATAGTCACAGTGGACTTTTGAATTTTCTCTTTATACCCATGGAGTGCGCTCTTAATCGTCAGTTATTGCTCGCGATCAAATTTGTGGAGAGAGGGCAAGTCTTTAGTGATGTGATTTCGCGCACCCTAACCCAATCTGCTTCCAGAGCCTTTCTTTTACACTCTCCCTTTCATCTTGCCACAAAGCGATGGCATTTTAATTTTCATTCTCGTGTTACACTTTATTCATTTAGCGGGCTGTTTTTTTCTCGCCTTCCACACAGATCCAGGTTGGTATTGATCACTGGAAATGACATTATTTTCCTCAAAGGAATTGTGGAGAGTATGTTTTTCTTTGAGATTCTTTTAAGGCAGGCACGTCTCTGGTTAATCTGGGCTGGGGTGAAGAAAAGACAAGCTGGTAATAAGTGTTTATGGATGTGAGAATGCTTCAATATGTGATATTGACTGCGTGCAATGTTGTTTCATGAGTGGTTCTGGTGTACAATAATTTTGATATTTTCTGAGTGAAACGATATTATCAGTTGTTTACTCCTTAATGGATACAAATATTTGTACACAAGGGCACAAGTAGAAGTACTGATATAGACAAGACTGTAAGTTTGGTTTGATTATTTGTCCTTAAGTCTTGTCTGATTAACAAAATACTGTCAAATTCACTTATTTTATGCAGAAAATGTATACATGATTTTAAAACGTAAGCTCAATTAAATCTCAATTAAATGTGGTAAGAAAGAAAAACTGACACGTTGAATGAAAAACTTGTTTTTGCATGTTTATTCCCCTTTTTGAAGCTAAATATTGCTCATTAACATTACTAGCAGCTTAGTCATTCTTCCCATGCCAGTCAGTCTACTAATTCAATCCAAGGTAAACAGTGATTGATCAGATCTTCCTTCAGCCACATTCCCGAACATGGATGTCTGGTGTATAGCCTGTGGGATCGGGGAGGAGAGACGGGGGCAGAGACGGCATTAACAAGCTTAATGAAACATGTCAGTGTGTGTTATTTTCCGCCTCCTGCCTTAGTCACAGTGAGTCAAAGCCCTCCCGCTAGGAAAGCCCATTGTTAGGATGCTGGATTAGCTTTAAGTCCCAGGAGTCCTGCTCCTCTTCATCTCCATCCATCACTGTCAACAACCAAAGAGTTTTCACACACACATGCACAATCATACATTTATCTCTTGACCTTGCTGACATGCGTTGCCTCTGCTCTAGCATAACATATACACTCGTAGGTGGACGTTTGCCCATTAAGGCCAGCAGTGTGTTCTGTCAGGTGGTCAGTGCGTACGTCGTCTGTGGCAGCACCTCTCTGTCCATAGACAGGGATGGAGGGGGTTATGGCCCAGGAGGTCAAAGTTCTTGACATGGGTTTTCACACAGTGGGTATATAGGCAGTAATTAACTAGCTGATTGACAGGAGTTTGACGGCAACAGGGAAAGGAGAATAAGCCGTTGCACCGCTGCCACAACAGACAGACAGTTGGAAGGCCTGAGTTCATTTTGCTGTGGACAAGATTGAACCTCTAGATTCTGACCCTCTGTCATGAATCGCGACTACAAATTAAAATTAATCCGCATCAGTTCAGTTTAAAGCATGGGATACTATGGTGTGGGTTTTTAATGACAAATAATCACATGCACCGAAAGACTTTGACAGATATTGGATTAGAAGTTTGGATTTCATTGCCTTCAAAGTTGTCCAAATGAAGTTCTTAGCAATGCATGTTAATTAATTTATTAAGTTTTGATATACTTTGGAAATTGACTAAATATTTTCATTGACTTTTTCCTGCCAAGTATAAAATGTGACACTACCCATAAGACTAGGGCACAGCCTGTCTATCATCTTTACATCTAACAACCGCGAGAGGGTTTGCCTCTTCCCAAGAGGTAACATAGCTCTTTTATAGTTAACATGTTAACCTTTGAAGAATACACTTAAAAGGGGAAAATCAGAGGAATTAAATGGTGTGTCTCCCCCTTGCTTCTGATGGGACATTTTCTACTGCGGCACAAAAGGGAAGGGATCACATTGCAGCGCTGCATTCAGTAGGCCACTTTGTTTTCAAATGGTTTTGTTAGTTGTGACACTGCAGACATCCAACACCTTCCAAGAATCTGAACCGCAAAAAGCTCTTGTTCTCTGGCAGGTAACCCAGAAACAGACCCGGGGGGCTAAAGGCTGTGCTGTGCTGTGTCACAGTAAAAAGCTTCCCTCAGGTGATCTTCTTTCCCCCGGTTCCTGCCTCCAGGGCTGAGGAAGCGTTTTAGCAGCTTAACACAGCCGCTTAACACTTCCATCTGAAGAGAAGAGGATCTTAACACCTCCATCTTATGAGAAAAGTACCTTCATCTGATGTGAAGTGGTGCCTGCTGTTTTACATGTCCCACTCAAGCCTTCTTCTTGACCTCTGACATATCTGAAGATTGAAAGTGGACATTAAACAACTTAAATGAACAGTCCAACCATCCAATCATCCTGATGTTGTTCAAAACATGTCTGACTTTGTTTAGTTTGTTTTGTTTGGTTACCTAAATTCCTCAGACTCTCATTCCTCAGACTCTCATCTCAATCTCATTTTGTTGTATAGATAAAAAAGGTCACAGGTTTTGAATGCCATGAGGGTAAGTAAATAATGAAGAATTGCAATTTTTGGTTGAACTATCCAGCCCAGTCTCATGAAAATTCGTACATATTTTACGAGGTGGCTAATTCGTACAATTTTTTTTTTTTTTTTTACAATTTTTGCTAAATCGGACGTATTTACGAGATTTCAATTCGTATGACTTTGTGCGAATGACCTACTGTACACCTAACCCCGCCCCTAAACCTACCCTTCACTGGGGTTAGACAAATCATACAAAATTGTACAAGTGAGGTCTTACAAATTTGTATGAATTAGCACAAATACGTACAAATTAGTTGTGAGACTGCTCATGTCTTCTCTTTAAATGGACATTCATATTCTGACACTTGTAGAAATGGATAATTTTCCTAATTTAAGAGACTTTTCACGACAACGCATGAAAAGGCAAAGAGCTAAAAAAAGTGAGATTGTTTTTGTATTCAGTTCATCCCACCTTTTGCATAATTGACAGAAGACCTTGAGCTGCATGAAAGTTTGTGTGATATCTGAAGATTATGTTCTTCAGCATCATTTTATAGCATGAGTGTGCTGCATGAGCAAGCATGACAGTTTGTAAAGAGTATCACAATTGCAAAGGTATCCTTCCAAACTGAGAGACAGACAGACAGACAGACAGACAGACAGACAGAGAGTTTAGTGTGGGCCATGGACATAAGCAGCAGAAAGACTATCCACTGCATTAACCTTCTCTGGTCCTGCCAGAACTCTTTCTGCACTCTTCTTTCAGCAAGACCCAAGGGAGGGTAACTCTGAGCCCGGCCCATTCTCCGTGAGAACTTTGATTTCCTATTAGGTTCCTGCAGCGGAGGGGGGACCCGCTCGTCTCATGTTCGACGGCAGGCTCTGCACAGGACAATGGCTAGCCCCGGCCTGGATACAGGCCCTTTTGTTAGCCGTGCCATTTTGTTTTCGCCCCTGTCTCCCTGGCAGGGCAGAACCTTCACATCTCATGCTCTTCCTCAGACTACACACTTTTGGATGGGGGGAGAACAGGGAGGGGGGAGAGCTAGACTGCTTGTCTGTACATCAAGACAGAAGAGCAATGCTGCTGGTAAAGGTTTTGACATGCTGCTCATCATCAATGGTCAGTTTATCTAACATCAGAATAATGTAGATCTTAGTACCTGCAAATGTCGTATGTATATATATATATATAATAATCTCATAATGATCAAGAGATTTCTAATAAAATGTTGATATGCCAGTCAATGTGCTGGATTTTCCAGTATTACATTTTAAATTAAGTGTTTTTTTTCTGCATGTCAGTTGTTTAACAATGCTTTTTGGGTTTGATGACAATGGCTTTCAGTGTGCAGTTATTACATTTTTCAATTTGTGACTAATTGAACTACAGAGTGTCATGTCTCTCATGCAGAAACATGAAATAGGGTGGGAGAGGGAGAGGAAAGAGACTGATTGACATGTGCAGTGAGGCAGCACTGATCTGTAGAGGGGGAGGCACCCCTCAGGAGAACAGCAACTGAATGTGGATTGAGTCCGATGATGTGAAAACGAGGGATAGGGATAATCTTCAGGGAGGGAAGGTGAGCTCAAATATGAGAGACAGCGAGAGCTTTTCCCATGCTTACCTGAACAAACAGCTCCACAACAATCAACACAGATCCACGTGATACTGTATTCACCGCCCATCATCTTCACTTCTTCAGGACTGTAATAAAACGGGCTTTAAAAATATTATAATGCTGATTTATAATCAAGGTTTTAATGTCAAAATAGAAATGTAAAAGTTTTTAAAAGTGTTTAAAAGTTTGGGGTAAGTACATTTATCTCTTTTAAATAAATGAAAAAATCAGCATTTGTTAAATGGATAAAAAGTTACAGCACAGACTTATATTGTTATAAGTTGGAAACGAATACATTTAAAATAGAAACCTTTTCTAACAATATAAGCCAGTACTATTACTTTTTATCCATTTTAACACATCCTTGCTGAATGTTTTTAGCACACATATACACACACACACACACACACACACACACACACACATATATATATATATCTATATATATATACTGTATAAACACTAAGCAGCACAACAGTTTCAACACTGATCAATCAGCATATTATAATCAAAGACTAGAGTAATGGTTGATGATAATCCAGCACTATCACAAAGTATATTTAAACTGGAAGCAATATTAAAAATCGCAATAGTATTTCACAATATTCATGTTTTTCACCCTGTATTTTTGATCTTATAAATACAGCCTTAATGAGCATCAGAAACTCAATTGAAAACATTGTAAATCTTTCTGATCCCAGACTTTTGAATGGCAGAATATACAGATATAGATAGATACAGTAGATAGAAATAAATTATACGTGGAAACATAATTTTTATGCAACTCTTCTCCATATAATGACTAAAAATACCACTCTCAATCTCCAAAAACGAGAGAAAACTATTTTAAAGGTATCCAAAATAAAAATAAATAAATAAATAAATAAATTTAGATTTTGCCAAAATTAGTGTATTTCATTTCACAATAAAAAAAAATATTTCAGTGCAGTTTTGCACAAAAACGGTAATATAATCCAAGCAGGCTGATGTGAAATTCCTTAGAAAAGTACGGTCTAAAATGTAAATTGCAATGACACTTAATAAAAAAAAAAAAGAGCTATATTATGCTGATTTGTTTTTATTTATTAATTTACTACTGTACTACATTTTGTAATATCTTTTTATATTCTTTCTAAATTTTCACAGACTCTGGCACCCCCTTGAGATCACAGACTGCTGTTCTTGTTCTTAGCATTGCTCTAATTGTATTGTATTGTCTTTTTACGTCTCTTTCGAAACTTGACAAAAACAATGCCTACAAACAAAAAGAGAGAGAGAAAAAAAAACATATATTCAAACTTCTAATTTTGTGTTTCATATAAAAAAATAAAAGTTTGGAATGATGGTGAGTAAATAACAGCAAGCCCCGATAAAAACAAAACAAAAAAACAGCTTCAATCTTCACTGTATAGTGGTTAAAAATACCACTTAGTTTTGCTGAGTAATGTTTTGGAGGAGGGGAATGATGTGTGATGGCTTGAGTTGCTAAGAAGCCTGCTGGCTGGTTAACCAATTCTTTTGTATCATGAGTGAATCGGGGCTGTATTAATGTAACAAGGAAGTTGCTCTGTAAGTGTTGGGCATAAACTACTTAGAAAGGGGTCACATAAGTACACCCTGCAGGCACCAACTCCCCTCCACTCCTGTGTCTCGCACTCATATTGCAGGGATGCTAAAAAACAAAACAAGTATGCTTACAGAGAAACAAGAGAACTAAGTGTGAATATATATCCCAGTGTTTTTAAATTAGCAGGTCAGTCTGTCAGCTTGAAACAAACTATACAATTCAAAGAAGGTGTGCATGCCATTCTGACTGGAGGTCATTCAGCTCAGGTTTTACTCTGATTTTCTAGTAAAAGAGCAAAATCTGTCTGTCTGTTGACTCATCTGTGATTCAGACATCTCATTGTTTCTTAGAGATAAAAGAAGAAGAAAGGGAAGAAGAAAACAGGCATGTGTAACGCATCTATCTATCTATCTATCTATCTATCTATCTATCTATCTATCTATCTATCTATCTATCTATCTATCTATCTAT
>JAUMHG010000045.1:9302023-9313913 GCA_032359395.1 Enteromius anoplus | reverse complement strand
AAAGGGAAGTGTTGTCACCATATATGGTTAATTGGAGGCGTTTCCGAATGCTAATGACCATGAATGTGAACGAGCATAGTACTTACGCACATGTGGTATTTATCAACAATGATTGCGTACTTATGTGCGTAAGAACTGCGTGCGCACATTTGATAAATGCGGATTTTCTTGTACTTTGGCACATTCTAAATTTCATTCGTTGGACAAAATATAGAACCTTTTCTACGCACTGTTGATAAATGAGGGCCCAGGTGAGTAGAGTGATACAACCTTGAGCTCAGCCATTGAGTGTATGGCTGAGCAATCTTTTAGGGAGGGTGACTGATTGTGATCAGGTGTTAGTAGTCAGGTGATTGGGAGCGGGTGGCAGGTGCTGGTGATTGTGTGCTCTCTGTGGTTGCTGATCCAGGAACAGGTGAGTGTGATGACGTGACATGTATAAAGTCTGCAACACGTGTGATAATCTGTGATTTTACATAAACCTATTTTACTAACTTAACATGATCTCATGGCATGGTTTTCTGTTTATAGCTATACTTGTACTATTTATACAAATAAATTGACTTTTATACGTGATATGCAATGGCTAGGCTTAGGGGTGTGGGGTAGAAGCATATTATATGTTCGGGAAAATGTGAATTATATGCACGTCAATGTGCGTATATTGTATATATGCTAAAGTCATTTTTGCATTTAAACAGCACGCAAAATACAAAAACAAATTGTGCATTTTTTTATTATTTAAGTCTGCACCACTGGCTCGCACGCACACACATACACACAGTAGTACAGTCTACTCTCAAATAGTATTTGCTTATTGCTTGAACTTTTTTTTGTGCTGAGATACTGTATTTAGGTCAGACTCCACAGAGACATCTAGTCATCTGAATGTAGGATTAGTGGCTGAAAGAATCTGTGAGCCAAGACACACACACATGTAGGCACCACAGGAAAACCCCAGATTTCATGAAGTAGTATTAATAGCATTTGTCACAAAAAGTAAAGAAAAGGGTTTAATGTTGGACTTCTACCATATACTGCATAGCATGTGTAAAATTTGTCTTTATTTACTCTATTAAGTCTGTTTCTGATTGTAATGTACTGTATGAAATGCAAGTAGCAAGCAAAACATACAGTAGACTGTAGATTGTTTTTTTAAACAGAAGAAGGCAATATGTTACAGGTGTGAATATAGGTGTTGTTTAGACCAAATTATAATAATATGCCACTTGTTATTGTGCACGATCAAGAAAGTAATAGTCAAAACACACCATTCTCATTCCATTCATTTTAGGATTATGCACTTTGAAGAGCATAATTGTGCACTTTGACTATCAAGCTGAATTTGCACAAATATGTGTGCAAAAATATATATATTATTAAAGTAAAAAGTCCATATAAGTGTCAGTGAAAAGCTGCACTAAACAGGCTGTGTTGTTCTGATAAAATATGTCAAAAAAAGGCATAATTGCTATTAAAGAAACAGTTCACCTATAATATGTCCTCACAAACAGACTGGTTTCTTCAGTGTTGTCTGGTGTTTTTAAAATATATTTTCTTGTTGGTGGCGATGTTTTAATAAAGCGTATGTTTGTGTATTTTTATTTCCAGTAGCACTTAGAGGGGCAACAACTCAACATGAGTCATTCTGACTGAGAGCTGTCACAGCATTACAGCATTGACACACATCAAGGGAGACTGGGAAATGTGCAGTTTTCTTCTGTTACTGACAGAATCAATGCCACAAGCATTCTGTGATACAGGGGCTGCAAGACATTTGATTTCCAGTAAGACTGACAGAGACAATCTCAGCAATTGTTTCTTCAGTGAAAATACAGTAATTAGCACTTGTGTGGATCTTTTACAATTACCATTAAATCTATTGATGGAGTGAGATATGCTGACTGGTTTTGGGATAAGAAACACATGCAAGTAGAGCTAGCATTTTAGATTCAGACATCATTGCGAAGTCATAATGGAAAATCTTACAAAAATACATGTAACTTATGTATGTAGCAGCAGGAAAACTGTGGAAATTATGATTCTTTTTTTATGTTGCTGCAACAGATCTTCTCAGTCCCTTGGCTCAATGCAGACACCTTTGTATGCTACATAAGGAACACTGTGATTGTATCACATACATCAGAACAGATTGTCTGAAAATGAAAGGAATGGCAGCTCCTTAGTAAACAAAGACCTTTTGTTGCTCACACAATGGAAATGAAAGAGTTGACACCACAGACATTCAAAAAGCAAATAACATAGATTTTGTTTTCATGCTGAGGTTTTGTTTGACATAAAGTACCAAAATCATTAGAGTGTTGAGTCATATTTGAGTGACAGATATTCACACTGCTGCATATGAGACATTCAGTTTATTGTTTCCTTTATATGTCAGTACTTCCATGTTACTTTTAATCTAAGTTATATACCAAAGTCATGAAGTGACTGAAGTGTCGTATTGTTATTATTATTATTATTGCTGCCGGTTTCCAATCTAGACATTAGAAGACTTGAGTAATGATTGCTAAAACTTCAGCCTCGCCATCATAGGAATAAATGTTGGAATAATATTGTCACGCTCGTGGTGCAGGAAGGACGAGTAGAGATTCAAATACAGGAGAAGTCCGGGAGGACCCAGAGCCCAGCCATATTGCCGACTCACGGAGGAGCCGACGGAGGGAGGAGCCACTGAGGAGCCCGAGGCGGAGACGGAGAGCCGATGATCCCGGTCGCTGCAGAGGATCCGGAGGGACAAGGCAGAGCCGATGGTACCGGCGACTGACGCGGAGGCGGGGATCCGGAAGGCCGCGGTGGAGCCGGAGTGACAGAGGACCAAGTTGACGCTGGAGGGAGGGAGGAGCCTGACAGAGCCGGCAGGACGGAGGGACGAGGCGGAGTCCCGAGGCGGCGGATGGTCGATGACAGACCAAGGCGGAGCCGGAGGGACGATGGAGCCTGGCGGAGCCGGTGGACAGACGGGCCACGATGGAGAGGAGGGAGCCAGGTGCCGTGGTGGAGCCGACGGGTCAGAGGGATGAGGCGGAGTCCGGGACTCGGAGGCTGGAGGTGTAGACAAGGGATCCTCCAGCCACGACGCCGATGTAGGCTGGCAGACCCATGGCTGCACTAGCCCACAGGTGGTGGGCTGAGGGTGAGCAGCGGTGCTGGCAGACGACAGCGGTGGAGTGGCTGGAGAATCTCTGTCAGCGGTGGGCTCGGGCTTGAGTGCTGCTTTTTATGGGGAGATGGTGGGCTGGGCTCTGGGTTGGGAGTGGCACTCCACGAAGGCGGCAAAGTTCGCTCGTGGACCATCTTCGGACAGCGGCAACAATTCTTCGAACAACAATTCTTTTAATACTCACAAAGGTGATATACAGGCAGGTAGGCAAAAATGGAGAAACACACACAAACTCGTACACATGGACAATGAACCGACAAACTAGACAGGACTTAGGAGAACTTATAAAGGGGAGGCAATTAGAACAAACAAGGAAGGCACACCTGAACATAATAGACAATCAACAGAACTGGGTCACACGGAGCACATGGGGAAAACCACCAACAAACAGTGCAGGGGCATGACAACATTTTACGCTTTCAGACTTTGTCTGTAGAGTCGTTGTTTTTTAAATTTGACTATACTACTGAAACCAAGTTAGCAGAAAAGACCCTTGCTACAACATAGATCTCTAAATACTTGCAATAAATCCTCTTTGAGTAAAAATTAACTTTTATCTTAAGCTCTATGAAAGGACTGAATTCTTAAAAAGGCCTATTTATTCACAACTACAGACAAAAAAAGATTTCCTTGAACAAGTCAAGTGAAAGATGGCCTCTATCCTCTGAGAGAACATTTCAAGGTTACAAAAGCCTTGCATAAAAAATCAATGTGCTTTTAATGAAAACCAGCTCAAGACAATCTGTGGTTCAACATCCAAGGATATATTTTATAGCGGCCTCATTCTCAGACACGGTAAACAGTTCATGTAAAATATGTACACACGTTTGCGTGGGTATTTTGGTGGTAGCCGAGTCTGGCTTTTTAGGCAGAAACATTTTAATAGCCTGCTCATGAAATTTTCAGGCGTTTCAAAACAGTCTGCAACAGGACAGAGTAAGATCAGAGGGACTGCCTTCAGAGAAAATCGCTATTAAATGAGTAAACATCTTATTTACTCCAAACGGCTTACCAGACATAGCGTGTAACTACAGGTCAGTCTGCTAAAGCACTAAAATGGGCTTTGAGTGGCTCCTGGCTTCAAAAAACACTGAGAATATTCTCACATCGAGAGCCTATTTTGATAAGAGCAGCAGTCATTTCACTGCAACCAATGCAGATGCAACTTCACTGCGTACAGATACGAAGCTGCACCGCAGGCTTCAACCGATAACTCTCCACCTTATTCCGAGTCCTTTCAAAGGTGTTCAATATGCTTTGGAGTGCAGAGCTTTATAAATGTGACAATTACAATTTTCTGTTATATTCACTATACAAACATTGCTACAAAATAAAAGCATGTGCTAATATGTCTAGCACATACTTACCTAAATTTAAGCAGAGCAGATACGGGCTATATATTACATTACCTAATTAATATTCATATTCTTCGGTGTCTTACTTAATGAGCCTTGGTTAAGCTCTTTGTTTTGGTTGACATTGAAGATATAACTGTAAAGATCATTTACCAAATCTGCCATCATCTAACACTCTCCTCAGGTTTTTCTTTAATGTGATGCTAAAATTCACTTCTAGCACCTATAATGATAAAAATAGCATAAATATATATCTATATACACAATAGTGTTATTTGTATCTTTGTAGTAGTATGTGTTCATCTATTATGGTTTTTACACACACAGACAAGAAAAAAAAAATCACAAAAGATCTCACCACAACATAAGAACATTAAATTGAGAAGCTGAATGAAAACTGTTCTGTTATACCGGAGGCCTTTTCTATTGATTCTAATTCAATTGAACTCAGACAGCAGTGGAAAAATTGCCCGTGGTGGAACTGCAGTTGGTAAAATTGCCACAACTGCATTATAATGGGCAAGTGTCACAAAAGGTGAGCGAAAGAGAAAAAACTTCTTGACCCGGAGCACATTATAGACAGGAAAGTGAATCATGGCTCAGAGTCCTACAGCCCTGCAGCCATAGCAATCAAAGGGGCTGTGATTTTAATTGTGCCAAGGTAATTATTTCAGGCCGTTTTCCCCAAAACAAACAATGCTCAGTGCATCCTAATCAGTACATTGTTTTTAAAGGAAGCATATCAAGCACATGCCCTCATTAGAGTCATATTCACCCATACATATTCAACGTTTCTGCCAAACAACAGGCCACCGAGTTAGAGTTAAAGGAACGCATTGGATGCGATTGTATTTGAAATGTGGCGCTCGCAACACTCTCATGGTTTCAATGGCTTGGGAAAATGACAACACTCTATAAAAACAGCAGGATTCCTCTGATGTTTGTTGAGAAGTAAGCCCTATAGTATGAAACGAATCAAAGCTTTTATGAAATCAATAACTTCCAAAAGGACACAGCTGCATATTTTGACGAGGTACAGAGGTTGTTTTTTTCCTCTCTCTTTTTAAAAACCTACTTCATTCGAAGTTATTCAAGTGAATCATGTACACACTGATACTACTTCACCTTTATTGCGGACACATATTTAATTTGGAAAGAACCGCTCTGAGAAATATTATACCTTCCCCAGAACAGCAGTAAATGTGAGTGCTAAAAGAATATATAGATATTGCTCCAACATTATCCAAGACACGACACATATTTCCCAAAATGCAGCATAGTTTTACTTCTTTCGCCCACGTTTGTTAAGGTGTAAGTGTAGTAGGCGTAATTTCAGATATTTTCCAAATGCGTTTGCCTGCTAGTCATCATATCCTGGGTTTCCAGCCACATATTTTTAATGTGAATTTTGAGATCATATTAAAAGTGCTGGATGGAAACACCGAGACGTGGATACAGTTTCGCATCTGTGCATAAAAAAAAGTTTTAATCGGTAAGACTGGATGTGCATAAACAATGGAAATGGAATGAAAACGTAGCGATCCTTTCATTTGTAGCTTTTATCAGACTGCATTTGAGTTGAACACTGGACTTATGTGGTCAAGATGAAATATGACTGGTCATGCTCGTATTTGAAACATTAAGAGGAAGGTTTTTCATTCAAATAAAAAAATACCCGTCTCTATTCTCCATTTCAGTTTTTAGTTTAAAACCCTTTTATCAGGTTCTAACTCTAAAAGGTCAAAAGCATCAGAGGCTTCAGAAACCAAGCTCTAGAGAACCAGAAGAAGTGTGGAGAGAGGTCTGCATCATTTGATGAAGGAGGACATTCCTGCTGAGTGATCATCTCCCAGGACGACATTACTAAGAGCCAATCAGCTTTGTCCTCGGCTTTCCTGCTGAGACTTCTTCAAAAGGCCTGGGCTCAAGGTCCCAGAGGCCATCTTCCCAGCCACAAGACTTTGTACAGAACAGCCTGACCTCCATTAAGGTCGGTTTCGTTCTGTTTCGAGAATTGGTCCCCGGCGATAAAGTGGGCTCGCTTTCATTTCAATCCGAGGCACTTTTTCATTAGCTCCATTTATGTTTAAAGATCCATATTCTTTCAGATTATTATTTAACCCATGTTTAATGTCTGCAATAAAACAGTCGTGCATTTTCAAACAGATCTACAATAAAAATGTTTGTATAATTGCTACTTGCCTCAACTGATGTTGCTTATATAAAAAAGCGGACAAAATTCGTCAATTCACACTTTAACTGAGCTGAACTTGCTGTCACAAGAAAAAAAGAGACGATTATATTTTAATTTATACATTAAATTATACTTTGCCTTCCTTTAGAGATGCAAAGTGGTTAGCAGTCATTTTAGGGTGTGCTTTAAGCAATGTGCCGCTTAAAAGGACAGTTTACTAAAAGAAATGTAAATTCTGTCATTATTTAAAGAATATATTTTAAGTCTGGTTTTGCCAATACAGCATTAATGGGGTCCAAAAAAAAATAACATTCATTGTATCTATAATATTCATTTAATTAATATAATATATACATAATTGTATCTCTCTCTCTCTGAGCCTTTGAGACAATATAAATGTCCAGATCTGCATGCAACAGAGGACCAGTGAAATGAAATTTATATGAAGAGAGCATTGAGGAGCATCATTAATTAGCAGTTTTCGGAGAGGGACAGCTGAGCAACGGTCTTCACAGGCTTTTATGTAGGATACACTGAAAGCGCACACCCAGGTGGCCTGTGCTCGTATGTGCACTCGATGGAGACAACATGGAGAGAAACCAATATGTGACAACTTCTCCCGTGTTTCCAGTCCTCTCTAATTGGCTTTGAGCTGTCATTAGTACTCTCTATCCTACAGAAAATGAAGGAAAAGCAATTAATAGTCCATCACAGACCATATGCAAAAGGACGTACCTCTTCCCAAAGACAGGATCTATAAGGGAGAGAGGAATAATTAGGCACAGATGTTTGAGAAACAGTCCAGGACAGCTCACTGAGCTAGAACTGAAATACTGTTGCTAATGGGATATGGCATGAATCTTTATTTTTTCACTTCTCTTTTTCAATCTGTTGTTTTGCAATATTACAAATAAGCTCCTTAACTCCTTAAAGACTGATCTAATGTGAAGAATAATAAGAGATATTCGCAAAAAAAAAATTCTGGCTTTTTTACATGCTGTGAAGAGATCTTGCTTTGAAAGCCAAACCAAACAAGCTTGGGTCTGAGGTAAGACACCAGTTCAGTCTGTGTGACGCATTGCTGTCAATCATCTGTTGTGGGAGTGGCCTCTGTCTGTGAACTACTAGGTGGATCTTTATCATTGTAGGACGGTTGTGTACACACACTCCCATCACCCATTTCAGTCCAAACAAAAAGTGCATGTGGCACCAGATGACCCCTTTAAAGGGATAGTTCATTCAAAAACTATACTTCCAGCATCATTTACTCACCCTCCTGTCATTTCAAACCTCGTAGAACAACAAAGAAAATATTTTAAAGAATCACTGATACATTTTTCATAAAATCTTTTCTTGAGTTCTCCAAAAGAAAGAGAATGACATGAGGTAAATGTAAGTAAATGCAGTTTTCAATTTGTAATAAACTATCCCTTTACAAAAGCATGGCATAATAGATCATTTCAAAAAGTAAGAAGCACCATTCAGCTTCCCATATATATATATATTTTTTTTTACCCCAACGTGAAAAAAAGCTCATTATGTCAAAGTCACAGTTGTAACATTTTGCAGTTGTATACGTGTCAATTTTCCATAATGCTCCAACGTGAAAATGGCAAACAGCAGTGCGCTCAGCAGGGAGTGAACATTTGAGAGAGAATATGACGTGTAGGCTATTGATTGCTAAAACAGATGAATTATGCCTCTGACATTTAGTGGGAATGGTGAACCACAGAAAGAAGTGAAATTCTCATTTTGTATTTTCATTTCTTATAAGAAAAGCACTGACTCTCATAGAAAATTGCTCTCCTTGGGGAAAAAAAATATAATAATAATAAAAAAAAGAAATGAAGGCCTATATTTAGCCAGGCCTGCTAGAAGCGCTGGTTTCTTGACAGGAGTCACCCACGCTGAATCCGACCAGTATTGTATGCCAAATCTCATCACTGTCAACCAATTCCCTTTCCATTTAACACTGTTTTCACTTGGGCTGTCTTTCCTGACTGTATTGACTAATCGATCAGTTGTGACACTAGTCTGTGTGTTCGGTTTTTGCCAACTAGCCGTGAATCAAATGACTTCATTTGTGCTTGTTTGATACACAGTGACAGTAAGAGGAAACCTATTCATCCACAAATGTGTATCTTTGTGACATTAGTTTAATGGCAAAACATACTGGAGATGTTCCCACAGAAGCTAAAATTCTCTTAAATTACTCAAACGTTTCTCAGTGGCTGACAGGAAATATAAGTGAGAGGGACACACGGTTATTGACAATGGAAGCAATAAAAGTCTGGCAATAAACACTTTCATTTCTTATCATATCATTTCAGATCTCTTTACTCACACACGCAGTGCTGACAAGAAAATCGTTTACATGAAGTTGTTTACATTCTGGGAAGATCGGGTGAAATGGCTAGTCAATATTGAGCAACCTTCATTTTAGATGTTTTTATTTGCTCCGCCAACAGAAATAATTCCAGACAAAAATACAGTTCAATCAACCATCTTCCGTCTCCTGGATGAATCGGTGTGCTTTAAACAGACTGTTTGGCTGTATCATTCAACAACTTCTTCATAATGAAGGTCTCTTGACATCAGCTACATGGGTAACGATGTAACCTGTAGAAATGCATTCTTTGAACACTGCTCGACCAATCAGACTCCTACGGCAAGGTTCCATCTCTCCAAGTCTCTGAATGTTTGCATACAAAACTAAAATACACTGCAATGGTTAATTTAACTTTGAATTTGAGGCTATGTATAAGCTGAACTGTGCTTTTGATCATTTAGTCAAACACACCAGGGTTAGACACAGCCTTCAAAAGAAAAGAAAAGAGGGTCTGTGCATATCCTTTTGAGCTTCCCACACAAAGGGCGAAAGATAAAGCAACTAAGACAGCCATGAGACTGCAAGTTTAGCCTCAGAAAATGTAGAGATTGATTGCAAAGAAAGTCCTCTAACCTCTCTGCAGTAACACTTCTCTTCTCCTCATAAAACAAATATTTAACATTACTTTAACAATCATTCAGCTTTAAGGACAGCACTTTGCACAACTTTGTGCAACTTTTTTGTTAGCCATTAATTTTTAAAACCAGTGCCCTGTTACATTAATTCTTCCATTTCATCTACTGGGTTATAATAAGATATTGTGAACTATATCCTGTCAGAATATCAGCAGGGGCATTACCAACAGCCAGACCTTATGAATAGCTTTAAAATTAAATCAAACTTAAAATTCTCTCATCGTTTACTCACACTCGTGTTATTCCAGACCCTATAAAACTTTGGCTATTCTTCAAACCAGAAATTAAGATATTTTTTAATGAAACCTATGTGTCTTTTTCTCCATTGAAAGTCGAGGTATCCAAATCGGTAATAAATAAATCCATAGGAATCAACCACTTTAATTGATGTCTTGTGGTTAGATGTGATTATTTTATATTACAAACAGATTTAATGAAGACCTCAATTTACATATGCGCCCCTGGCCCACAAAACCAGTCATGAGGGTTCATTTTTATACACCTGAAAGTTTTATAAAACCTAATGCTTTTTTGCATAAAAGAAAAATCTATAATTTTGACCCACACTGTGTATTGTTGGCTATTGCTACAATTATACCCATGTAACTTACGACTGGTTTTATAGTCCATGGTCACCTATAAACACTGATCAATCCCTTAGAATGTGACATTAGCATAAACGTCTGTGTCCAATTTTAAATAATTTCTATTTTGAAGATGAACCGAAATCAAATGAGTAATTTTTGGGTGAACTGTCCCTTTTACTCCTTGCACAAACTCCTTGCACAAACAAAAGACATTTGGGGGAAAGAAGGGAGTGAAATCAAGCTAGATTCAAAGTCGGATCACCGTCCACCACACCACACACCGGAGTACAAGCTCTACCTGCCAAGACTTGGACCACAGGTCATTTTGGTCTGTGATGTTGAAAGGTTACTGTTCTAGTCCAAAAAGTAACAGCGCTCCTGGTCTTCTTAAGATTCTCTTAGTCTATTTGTGTTGACAGCATGGATCAGTGGATGCATCTTGTCCATAGAGCAGGAAAATACAGGCTTCACTAAATCCCTGCAAAGATGCGAGAAAAAGCTGTCAAAAGTCCCCAAGACACAGACATCCTGACATTCTTAGCACTCTCTGATATGAGTGCACACATGTTCGTCTTTGAACGCATGCATGCTCACACACCCCGCTGTATAATCAGAGTGCTCCCCATCGCTCATGCGGCTGTCATCTGCAACGCGCCATCTCTGCTTCTCCTCACAGTTGCGACATACACACTTCATGAAGCCCCTGTCCTCTGCATCAGGAGCGCCTGTGATGTGACATTTTATGCTTTTTACTCATGCTGAGATGACAAAGATATAGAGCTCCAGCAAGCCTGTCCTCTCACAACTGACAACACACTTTCTTCCGACTTCAGGATAATTTAAGGTCGCACACTCTGGTTCTGTTCCAAAACAGACGAAGCTTCCTCCATAGGCAGTGCTTTAGGGCATGCAGGCACAAACCATATGCGAAGGCTGGTATCATGTTGCTAAGTCAAAGTGTGATCACCCCTGTTGAAAACATAGCATATGGTGGTTAGTTATGATTTAAAGCTGGTTTGAGCTGGTTTAATCTGGTCCTTAATTGGTCATGAGCTGGTTTAAGCTGGTTCAAACCAGCTACCATGCTTCAAAACATGCCTTACCAGCATATGCTGGATTTTTCAAAAGAAATATTAACAAGATTTTGCAATTTGTGCAAAAAAAAAAAAAGGGTCCAATATAGTGTCAGTAGTGCATATAGGGATTCATGAAGCACAGCTAACACAGAAGTCATTTAGAAACCAAGCAGCTTTTTGTTGATCTGTTGGTTACAACTTTGTGTAGTCTAATACTTAAATACCTATATGACAAAAAAAACAAAAAGGCTAAAATATAATTTTTTTCCCATTGTAATGAATTATGTTTTCATGAGGTTTTCAATATAATTTAAGCTTAAGTTATATTATCCTATCTGTGTTTTTGGGTTTATTGTCTATAAAAAATATCTAATCAATTTTTGACAATACTCTTTAGTTCCTTTTCAGGAACCTCGACACTGCGTCGAGACGCATTTGGGAACGCCTTCCAGCGTGACCGCTCTGAATCTGCT
>JAUMHG010000045.1:9280060-9293190 GCA_032359395.1 Enteromius anoplus | reverse complement strand
TCGAGAGCCTGGCGAAGGGCGGCGAAGAAGAGGCGGGGGAGGCGCTGATTGGCCGGCGAGGCGGCTGCCTCGTCACAGTATATTTTATTTACAATAGAATACAGATAACAAATCTAATGCTGAAAGTGAAACATTTTGAAATTTCAGGTCAAATATGGGCTCATTTTGGATTTAAAGACACATTCCAAAAAAGTTGAGACAGGTAGCAATAAGAGGCTGGAAAAGTCAAATGTACACATAAGGCACAGCTAGAGGATACATTTTCCACTTATTAGGTCAATTGGCAACATAATTGGGTATAAAAAGAGCCTCTCAGAGTGGCAGTGTCTCTTAGAGGTCAAGATGAGCAGAGGATGACCAATATCCCCCCAAAATAGTGGAGCAATATCAGAAAGGAGTTTCTCAGCAAAAAATTGCATAGAGTTTGAAGTTATCCCCACCTACAGTGCATAATATCATCCAAAGATTCAGAGAATCTGGAACAATCTCTTTGTGTAAGGGTCGAGGCCGGAAAACCACATTGGATGCCCGTGATCTTCGGGCCCTTAGACGGCATTGCATCACAAACAGGAATGCTACTATACTGAAAATCACAATATGGGCTCAGGACTATACTTTCAGAAAGCATTTTCGGTGAACACAATCCACCGTGCCATTCGCCGTTGCCGGCTAAAAGTCTATAGGTCAGAAAAGAAGCCTTATTTAAACATGATCCCGAAGCGCAGGCGTTTCTCTGGGCCAAGGCTCATTTAAAATGGACTGTGGCAAAGTGGCAAACTGTTCTGTGGTCAGACTAATCAAAATTTGAAGTTCTTTTTGGAAAACTGGGAAGACATGTCATCCGCACTAAAGAGGACAAGGACAATCCATGTTGTTATCACAGTTCAGTTTAGAAGCATGCATCTCTGATGGGCAGCTTTCACATCTGAAAAGGCACCATCAATGCTGAAAGGTATATCCAAGTTCTAGAACAACATATGATCCCATCCAGACGCCGTCTCTTTCAGGGATGACCTTGCATTTTCCCACATGACAATGCCAGACCACATACTGCATCAATTACAACATCATGGATGCATAGAAGAAGGACCCAGTCACAGAAATGGCCAGCCTGCAGTCCAGATCTTTCACCCATAGAAAACATTAGGTGCATCATAAAGAGGAAGATGCGACAAAGGAGACCTAAGACAATTGAGCAGCTAGAAACCTGTATTAGACAAGAATGGGACAACATTCCTATTCCTAAACTTGAGTAACTTGTCTCCTCAGTCCCCAGACGTTTGCAGACTGTTGTAAAAAGAAGATGGGATGCCTCACAGAGCTAAACATGACCTTGTCCCAACTTTTTTGAAATTTGACATGTCATACCTATGTTCTATACTGAATAAAATTTGGAACTTTTTTGGAATCGGGTTTGTATTTGTGAAGTAGGAGTTTGAGCACCACCTGAACACAACTTTTGTGCCTTGACACATTTTTGTCTCCTAAAAACAGGACAGAGATTTACACTGCAGGAATGAAAATTCAATTAATACCAATTAATACCATTCTTACCCAAACAAAATAAAATCCCTTTCTTTGTTAGTGATGCTTAAACTACACAACAGCATATCTTACTGAGATGAAGATCGAAAGCTAAAGAGAAAGTTGTTTGTTGTTTTGTTATTGTGCGGATGATTACAGTGTTTGATGCTAGATGCAAGAGTGACACTTTGAATAAATGTGTGCACTCACTGAATGGAGTTCTCGATGCGGGAGATGGTGAGGAAAGCAGCCAGATTTGCTGTGTAGGAGGAGATGACTATCAGAGCAAAGAGCCACCAAACCCCCATCATCATCCTTGTAGCCAAAGTCGTGTAGGGCACCTCACCACCTGTAGAGAAACAGGAGAAAAGAGCAAACAAAAAAGGCTGATGATTGTGCCATCTTTGAATCTGCATCAGACATGTGAGCTTTTCAAATATCTTTTAAATAAAGACCTGGCAACCAAATCTATTTTAATTCATCATATGATGGATCAAAAGAGTCATTCTGGTGACAGTTTTGCTAAACTTGAAAAATATAAAAAAGGTAAAATTAGTAAATTATGATTTAAAAAAATTAACTGAAGCTACATTCTCTAATTATGTTTGTATATTAATATACGTATTTAAAATATGTTCAAATGTTTACAATTTAATAAGACATAATAAATAACCTATATCACAGTACTTGAAGTATACACAGAAAATATGCATATACATCTCTAGCATATCTTGGGCATTTAGATTTTCCCCCCTGTTAAATAGGACAAAAGCATTGATCATTTATTTATTTTGCATTGTGAGCATCTCCTCAGTGAAATAATAATATGGCATGGTTGTCCGCAGCTATTTATATAGTTAAATGCATCGTTACATTTCTCTATGTAGTTTGAATAAAAAAAGCTTCATCTTTAGTTGTGCAGTACAGACTGGAAACAAATGGAGGTATTCGAGTGTGCAAGATCCAAACAACTGAGACTTTAACAATGGAAAAAAAAAAGTCCATTTGAGTCAGACAAAAAAGGCCATCAATTGTAATGTCAAATCTACATTTCCCCAGTCCCCAGTCAGAGCAAAAGCACGTCTGTTTATTCTGCATTTCAGATGACTGCTAATTCACCAGCCAGAAAAGACAGCAGCTTCTCTAAAAGTACCGCATTCCACAATAATGATGGATCTACACAATTCAAGGCTCGCAGCAACACTGAAAACTGTTAAAAAATTAGTCCCATCTATCCTCGTGGCTTCCCATATAATTCTAGCCCTGTGTGGTAAGTGCCAAGCATTTCAGCACTCAATAAGGTATCTGACAACTCTATTTCTGTAGGGGGTCCGCTGAGATGAGCTGTCTTATTAAAGAAAGTTTTTAGATGACTCACATACATACGTCCCGCAGGCTGTTTACTCTCTGCACCACCCAAACATTTTGCAATTTTAATTTCAGCAAACAAGTCCACAAGAGCAAATTAGCCCACTCATTTTCTTTTTTTCTTTTTTTATAATCAACAATCTTTGGTTATCCGATTTTAAGGTTAGGGAGTGCCCTACTTAAAGGGCACTGCTTCCTTCATCTGCTATGTAAACCTCAGAGATTGTGGGCATCAGTTTAAGCAAATGTCAGTGAATACTCAACAAGCTTCTCTCAGCTTTCAACAAAGGAATTAAATCCATCAGACCATGAGATTTCAGTTTTCACATAAAACGTACATGCATACTTCAGGTAGATTTACATGTGTTTCTTTTCTGTATAACGAAACTTTAGTTCTAAATAAAATGAGGCTAAAATTTGACTGATTTTCTTCGCACCCAAGCGCATATGTGAAATGAAAAATAATCATACAAACAAAACCAACATCTGTAAGAGTTCTCAGAGAGAACATTTGTTCAAAATCAAGGCAATCGACTAAAAAGCTCATTTCCATACTCAGCAGTGCTTCAAAAAGAAGATAATGGTAGGAACTGGATGGCAGTGCAATGAAATATACATTTTAGTGAAGATAGGAGAGATACAATAGAGCTTTGTAACCTACAGTACTTCTGATATCCTTAAGCAAATATGTTTATAGGAGAAAGCATCTCTAACTATAGTTTTAAAAAACAAAAAAAGCACAGTTTAGTTGAGTGCTCATACTGGTGCAGAAACTCTGGCCTGGAGCCTGCAAAAGCAAATGAATGTACAAAATAATGAGCCTGAGACTTTATATAAATAAGACTGAACACAGCTACAGGAGGCCCTCTAAATTTAAGGTTGGAGTTGGCGCTTAGGGAAATATTACTGTAATGATACATTAAAAAATAAGTATCTGAAGTTAAAAAGAGCCCAATCTCACACTTGTATGGATATGTGAGCAATGCTAAGCTGCAGAAAGGGAAAAGCAAAAGTGTCAAAAACACAGTGCTTTTAAGGATTAATCGGAACATTTCATGCTAAAATTATTCTATGAGCTGAAGCCAGCTGGAAAAGTCAACTACAACCAACCTCCCGAAAGATCATGTGCTGGTGTGTGAAGTTACAAAAATGTGCTTCTGTTCACGATGCAGCATATCAGAGCTTGAATATGATTATTTCAAATACAAATACCAGATTGAGTCAGAGTAGGACTGCACAATAATAACAGAAACAAAGCATGTTGTATTTTCTGTCCACTTGAAAACTGTGATCCTGAATTACTTCTCCCATTTTGTGCAACTGCAAATGAAAACAGTGCCTAAACAGTCAATTTCACACTGGCCCTGTTATTGAATTAATCACACACCAAAAGCTAGCAATGTGATACTACAAGTTAATTCACACAGAGCAACCACTGAGCCCTAACTTCTGAACTCTCATTGTAATCAACAAAGTAGAATAAACCTCTATTTACACCATGTCAACAACTTGTTGATCACAGCGTTCTCAATTTCTCAGGTCGGTCACTTCCTGTGTTTATTGGGTGTTCCACAGTCTACATTATAAACGTAATATCATATTACAACTATGAAAAATCTCCTGATTGTATTTTTTGCTTCTTTTGGAATGTTTGGTGACATTTCTTCAACATCTCGTTGTGTGTGCCACTGCAATAATTTTATAATTAAATAATTTGTGAACCAGATGTTAATTTCGACTAGTTGTAATAAACTAGAAATTAAAATCTAAATAAAATTAACAAATACATTAAATTATAAATTATAAGTCAGACAGCTCTGGTTAGCCATTGTGTTCATGTACACGGTGCAGAAAGCAGATACAAATGTCCAGTAGTAGCAGTCAGTGCTTTTAAAATAGGCCTAATTCATTTTTAATTTGTGATAGTCTTTATTATTAATCCGATCAAATCTGAAGCCCCGTTTGTAAAAATTGTTTCAGTATCGATATAAAGTATACAAGACTTTTACAAATAATTTTTAAATTATACCATTATTTAACGATTTCTATCGATTACATTATCTATTATATCTGTTCGCAAGATGCTATATGTAAATAACGACGAGAATAACAACAGCGGCAAATGGTAAAACAGTACTACAAACCACAGTGTAAATACATTTAAATAACATGATAGGACACACCAATTTTCAATATCAAGCATAAAGTCACACTCTCCTTGTCCTTGTGTTTTATGTTTTGTCATGTCTCCCCGCGTCACTCTCATTAGTGTTCATTCCCTGCCAGCCATGTGTCCCGGGTGTTTCGTATTTTGTCTTGATTAGTCTGAATATATATATATATATATATATACCTCTGCGTTTTTGTCAGCCCCTGTGTACCCTTGATTTTTTATTAAATGTTCAGTGCTCATTGGACCTCCTGTCTTCGCGTCTCTCTTGTCCGCTGAGAAGCAAGGTCGCTATCCACAATAGAAAAGCAAACGTCTAGGATACGAACGTAACCCACGTTCCCTGAAGGACTGAACGGAGACGTTACATATGGGAACTCACCAGAGAGACCAATTGCCTTTGAACTTTATACAAAAGGCCAATGAATATTGGCGTGCACTACCTGTCACTGTCAGCTGGACTACCTGGGGGTGGAGCCGCCATTCTCCAGGGCGGGTGGACTGCCGTGAGAGCAGATCGGCTGCATGGTTGAGTATCTCTGGAATGTGAACAGCGTGCAGCGATTTCAGCCGCTTGTGACTCCACAGTAGCAGATGACGGCCGAGTTGTGACATGCGGCGGGAACGTAGACCACCTTGTTTTTTGATGTACGCAATGGCCGCTGTGTGGTCCGTCCGGACCAGCACGTGCTTGTGGTACAGCACGACGCGACACAGGGCCAGAAGTACTGCTAACAACTCGAGGCAATTTATATGCCAAAGCAGCTGGACGCCTGTCCAGGGGCCCGAAGCTGATTGCGCGCTGCATACAGCACCCCAACCCGTGGAGGAAGCATCCGTCTTGACCACTACATGCCTGGACACCTGTCCCAGGGGTACTCCGACCCGAAGGAAAGCAGGGTTGGTCCACGGGCTGAAGAGGCGGTGACTCTGCGGGGACACGCCAATCCGGAGTGTGCCAAGGTGCTATGCCCATCTCGGGACCCGATTGTGTAACCACTGCTGAAGCGGTCTCGTATGAAGCAAGCCCAGCGGCGTGACCGTGGCTGCAGCTGCCATATAACCCAGGAGCCTCTGAAAAGTTTTGAGAGGAACCACTGTCTAGTCCTTGAATGTATCTAGGCAGTTCAGCATGGCCTGCACGTGCTCGCTGGTGAGGTTGGCAGTCATTTCAACGAGTCCAGCTCCATACCGAGATAAGAGATCCTCTGCACTGGGCAGAGTTTGCTCTTCTCTCGGTTGACCTGAAGACCCAGATGACTGAGGTGCCGTAGCACTATGTCCCTGTGCATGCACAACAGATCCCGTGAGTGAGCTATTATCAGCGGGTCGTCGAGATAGTTGAGGATGCGGAAGCCTATCTGCCATAGAAGGGAGAGTGCACCCTCCGCGACTTTCGTGAAGACGCGGGGAGAGAGGGATAGGTTCCAAAGAGCCTAGGTTGTAAAAATAGCTGGACATGGATGACACCGGAATCTAGACTCATAGAATTTACAAATTGCCATGCCCATTTTTTACTTCAAGAAAAAGGTGGATAAATGTGATGGGCTTCATTGCACTGACTTTGCGCTACGAGACACGTGCAGATTGCTTTACAGTGTGTTTGCTCCACCCGCCTTGTTTTGCTTTGGATATGCGTTCATTTATACCATTTGGAATGCAGCTCTATTAGATGCACAAAACTCTGACAGGCTTCACATGCCTTTTGTGTTTCTTTGTCCTGAAGCAGCTGATCACAGCTGCGGTTAAATGCACTTGCATTTTCGAATACTTTTATATGAAACTGATGTACACACTGCCATTTATGTTTTCAGAGCACAACAAAACATCAAATCCAGAGCAAGTAATTGTTTTAAAAAGTAGCCAAGATTCACAAAACTACTTTTAAGATGGCAGTACTGACACACAGATATTCCAACTATTAATAAAAAACTCATAGAAACTTTAATTTTGGTTAGAATGCAAAGCTATAAAGATGTACTGTATATAATTAACTGGGGGGAAAATGTAGATCAAGAATTGTTTTTGAATCGGATCATCGAGTGCCTGAAGATTCCCACCCCTAAATAAGTTGTATAATAGGTTTGTGAAGGAACAGCAGGGGGTTCATAAGTTGATGAAAAGCTTACTAATTTAATCATAAGGATGATAAATAAATGAATCAACTAACACTAACCTACATTGGCACCGTGAACATTCATGTGTGATGCTGAATTTATCTTAGAACCTTAGGGTATATTTTTGTAAGCAAATATTTCAGGTCAAAAAGGTTTAGTTGACCAAAATAGGCCGTGTTGATGAAAAATGTTCAGTCCTGCACTGGTAATGATCTGCAGTGAAATGTGACCAGCGGTAAGCAGAACATTAATAGAGGTAGGGCAGCCTACTGTTATCAGATATGATTGGCAATGCATATAGAATCGTGGCATGTAGTGCTTTAGCGTGGACTGATTGCACACCATTCTCTGTGGCTGCAGGATGTTGATCTTTAGAAAATGAGCAGGACAGTAATGTAGCTTATATCTGCACACCCAGCAACTGGGGTTCAAAGCCGCCCTTTTCGCTCTGTCATTTCAACCTGCCATTTTCGCTCTGTGCTCCGGTCTCGTATGTAGACCGCAACTTCTCACTGAACCAATCAAATATCAGACTACCGCCCAAATACCAGCATAACCAATCAGAAAGAAGGAAAGTCTATTTAAAAAAAATGCATCTTTAGAGCCAATCAATCATTTTCATGCTCGATCGTCGTTGATGGGAACCCAGCAACTGGGGTTCAAAGCCGCCCTGCCACGCACATCAAATCAGCAAGCCCCATTTCCTGCAGGTTTCTCACTGCTTGCTTTTGATTCAGCAGCAGGCCAGGGGCTACGCACTCCTCTCAACCCCTCGTTGTGAGCTAACACCTACTGAGAGACAGAAACAGAGACAATGCGTGGATGACAGAGACAAAAAGCTTGTAAAGAAGAAATGTAACTCTTGGTAGTGTCTGAGATAATTTTGCATTATGAAAGTTTTTTTTTTTTAACATTTTAATATTTAGGTTTTAAGAACATATCACTTGTTATTAAACTGAAATTGCACGTATGTTTAAGGTATTGTAGATGTTTAAATTGACAGATAACTTTGGTGTGTGCTTGGACTCTGATTCCCAGCAGCAGGATCAGGACACTCCGAATTAAGTGGATTCCCAAGTGGCACAAGACGCCATGAAGCAGTCAAGAGCCCTTCATGGCTGTTAGAAGCCTTGTAAATATAGCTGAGGATGAGTGCATACACATCTCGTCAACACACTCTAGTAGAGAGGTTGAAGACGGCCAAGAATGTCACAGGGTTTATTTCCAAACATCTTGACTGATGGGATACGAAGCACTTGCCTGCTGACTTTTTACTCCTTAAGACTGAACATATCCTAGGATTAAGATGTTATGATCACAATAATCATTAACATAAACATTAATCAATTATATATAATATTAAAACCACTAGATCATCAATAGTGAACCAAAAAAGTTAAAATGTAATAAAATGCTGATATTGTTAAATTAATACCAAAATTATTTTAAAAATTACCTAAAGTAAACTGAAATAAAATAATATGTTTATTTTAAAATAAAATAAAACTATTAAATGAAACATTTTAGCTAAAATAAAAATGGTAAATGTACTGGTGAAAGTACTGAAAGGACTAAAACTAAAATTAAAATAAATTAGTAAAAATGTAAAAATAAAAATAAGCAAAATTAAAATGCAAAAATAAAAAAGCTAATGTTAATAAATATGCTTTTACGTGTACATTTTTTGCAGTTCTGTTTAATCTTGTTTGAGGCACAGAAACTACACACATGATTTTTAATTGAGAAGAGAAAAAATAAAACAAACAAACAAACAAACATTTTACCAAATTAGCAGATTTGAGGAAAAACTTCAAACAGCCCAAGATTTATGTTGTTGTTGTCATGATATAAATCTCTCTAGTCTTTTCATGGTTTATACACAGCTAAAGTTCAAAAGACAAAAACGTCTTTGGTCTGAAATGTTCTTGAAAAAAAAAAAAAAGTGAAATAAGGTTGTTAAAAATTCATGTTTTGAAAACTCTGTCTTCTTCAGAGCCACTTGAAAATTTACCTCTCCAGTTTGTCGTTTCTCAGCAGTTAAAGCAACTTCAAATAAGCCCTTTGAAACCACTGGTGCTGAACATTCAAAGGTTTATACATTGCTACCTTGTAAAGCCTTAAATCTCTGCAGCACCTTGAGAGCTGGAGATTGTAGCTTCTGATGAGTGCTGTTAGTTTTATTTATTTATTTTCTTTCTTTCCAAAGCACTCTGGCGATAAATAACTTAAGGAAAAACATGTTACTCGTTTCGCCGGAGTGCGCCTCCTTGCAGCATGTCACCTTTATTTCCCTTTCACCACACCAGACCTGCCAGGTTTGGGTTTGTGTGTTTATATATATATGTATGTATGTATGTATGTATGTGTGTGTGTGTACAGTATATGACTGCTATTTATTTAAGCCATCAACTATCCCATTATGAGTCTCGCTGGCAAATATTGGCATCAATTTGCATACAGTTTAATGCTCTGAAGCGCGACCCTGAGTGCCGAGCCGCTATCGCAGCAAGCAGCCACTCTGGAACTTTCACCACTGTAAATCATCAAAATACAAGTAAATAAACTACAAGGTGCACCTTCGAACACATCTCTTTAGTCACAGCTTATGAGATAGCAAAGCTAACACGCTGGGTTCAGGCATATGGTGCGAGAAACATATACACACAGGGGTAGAAGATAAAGAAGCAAAGAGGGACAGCTTAGGTGGACAGTACGCCTCTCAACGGAACAATTTTTTCAAAGAGAACTTGCCAACATGCACCATCTCAACAAATCATGCATACTGTAGGACTTGCTAAACATGAATTCCAGCTAAAAGTAATATTATTTATTTATTTATTTATTTGTTTATTTATTTTCACCTCACATAATACATATAATTTAAATGTTAAAAATGTTAAAATATGATATATATATATATTAGTACACCAATAATAAATATATAATTATTAATATATAAATAATAAATAATTAATCACATTCAAAGTAAAAGTTTCAGTTAACATAATATATTTGTTTACTGTACATAATTATTACATATAAATGAATACAACACACCTATATTAAAAATATATATATTTTGAATGCAATTAATTGTGATTCATTGTTTGACAGCTAGGGATGGGCATTTTTGATCATTTTTCATTTCAAGTAATCCACAGGTTTGAGAAACGAGTACTCAACAGAACCAATAGGCAGCAAGTCCTCTGCTGTCATTTCTGCTAATAACTGCGTCATCTTCTCTGCCTTCTTTGTCACATTTCTGTCTGATGGTGAAATCTCATATGCTCGTCTGACGGCTGGAAGTGGCATCAGCATCATCTGCTTTTTTGTGTTTATATGCACGAATGTGGCCCTTCACATCTTACACTTGACTGTTTTTTCGTCAAGTTTTTCAAAGTGTTGTCAGACATCGCTGAGTGCTTTAGAAGCCATTTTCGCTCTGTGCTCCGGTCTCGTATGTAGACCGCAACTTCTCACTGAACCAATCAAATATCAGACTACCGCCCAAATACCAGCATAACCAATCAGAAAGAAGGAAAGTCTATTTAAAAAAAATGCATCTTTAGAGCCAATCAATCATTTTCATGCTCGATCGTCGTTGATGGGTTCGAGTAATCGATTATCGAGTACTCGTGCACATCCCTATTGACATCACTAATATATATCATATATTAATACAATTTGTTGTATTCGTGTTTAAATTCTTCTCTCTCTCTAACACACACACAACATAATATATATATTTTTATCTACATTAATGCAAAAATGTTTTCCCAATCAAAATACATGCATATTACTAAAACTGATCATTTGAAATGCTTTATCTGATGCTTCAAATTTGATTTTGATATAAAGAAATGACTTTGTGCCAAGTGAAGCGTGGAGAACCCAGAATGGACGGAGGTGTTCACGATGCATGTCAGAATGAGAAAAAGTGCTCTAAAAATGCTGTTGTCTGATAAATGTGTCAGAAGAGCCAAACTGCTTTCCATGTTCCATCATCCACCCAAATATTCTCTAAAAGTGACCACAATTTTTTTTTTTTTATCTTGTCACATCTGGCTGTCACATTTTTTTTTACACTACATCGGCGTAAGGCCACATTGTCACAACTTTCTGTATGACTCCTTTTGGGCTGAAAAAAAACTAAACTATGGGCTCAAAACAAAATAACTAAAATAAAACTTTTTAAAGTATCATATCTACTTAAGAAATTGGATACAGAGTTCTTTACTACGCCAATAACAATTTTGGCTTGCTTTCGAAAGGCTACAACCTTCCACTTTGCTTCAAGTTAAATGCTGACCTAAGGTCATATATACACATACACACACATACACACACATGTAATCATGAAATATGTATGTACACCCACAAACCCAGTAAACCCGTTGCTAGGAGGCATTGTAATTATGATGGTGCTGTATGAAATGCAAAACTCTGCACTTGACACATTCAATTTTGAACAAATTTGTGCAAATTGGGAACATTAACTATCTTTTCAGAGCTAAGACATTGTCTCACCAGCCGAGCACAATAAAAACTAGTTGAACATTATGTTAGAGTGCATTAAGTTTACATTTATACTCCCCAATAACTTACATTTTATCCAGGATATTACAAGATACTGAAATAAGCCAGACAGATATCTTTTCCTCTCTCACACACACAATAATAAAATCACATCCTTTTCTTCTAAAGATATGTAGTAAAATGGGAAATTAAGCTTTAAAACAGATTCTCCAGTGTGACACCGGCTCAGCCTGGAACTATGCTAATGAAACGTCCCACAGAGATGCCTGTCTATAAATTGACGACTTGAATCCACTGCACATTTTCATGAATAATCCATATGTAATCCCACATGAGTGCTCATAATGTGATTTAATTCCATTAGATATTGTAGGAGTGTATCACGATGTAGTTCACACAGTAGCGGGCACTTTGTGGGTTTTTGCCTTCTGTTGCCCCTTTGATGGATAAAATGCACAGCGAGTGTCCAAACATACCCTTTATATGCCATTTTGGTTATTTCAAAATGTGTTTGCATAATTCTCATCAGTCATCAATGTGTGGCAATATGTGCAGTTACAGACTTTGTAATGAGCTTAGACTATAATTAAATGTGTTAAAGGCTGTATTTAATGTGGTGGCAAGTCCACATTTGACTTTATTCAAGTTCCCTTTATGGTTAGGTTGCAGCATTTATATCTAGACATGGCTGTTTACTAAACACATGGCTGACCTGCAAACCCACGCAATCTGTCAAGAGTGATATAGTCATCCAGCTCAGTTACAAAACTAGACTAGCACCTCAAAGGACATGAATTTCATGTTTAAGCATGTTAAACTGTGCTTTTTAATTCTGCAGCAAAGACATTTATGTCAAGGAACATCTTCATTACTATTAGTGCGCCTCAAAATATGTGGAACAGGCCTATAATATTGAGTCACTAATGTAATTAAGAAAGGTGTTTTTTTCTTATGCAAATTAACAAACAAATAAATGTAAAAGATAAAATATATAAAATAAATTGTTTGTAACCCAACAGTTGAACAGGGATTTACAGGGATAGATGACCAGTGTTACAGTATTTGTTCATAATTGAAATGAAGCTGAAATAAATTAAAATCTAAATGTTAGATGAAAAACTTAAACTTTGTTGTCCATGACTTGTCAAATGTTTTATATAAAACACTAAATAAATAATAAATAAATAAATACAAATAACAAAAGCACATATCTGAATTACTACAATACAAGAATACAAGCAAAGCTAAATTTCTACCACTTAATTTAAAAAATGTAAATGAAAACTGAAACATGAAGATATAAAAAAAGTATATATATATATATATATATATATGTATTAGTGCTGTCAAATGATTAATCGCGATTAATCGCATCCAAAATAAGTTTTTCTTTACATAATATATGTGTTTATGCT
>JAUMHG010000045.1:9263193-9275016 GCA_032359395.1 Enteromius anoplus | reverse complement strand
CCCTGAGAAAGAAGGTCCTTCCTCCAGGGGATTTTCCAGGGAGGGGCTGCCGCGAGGAGCGAGAGGTCTGGAAACCATGTCCGCAAGGGCCAATAAGGCGCTACTAGCAGGACGCGCTCCTCGTCCTCCCTGATTTTGCAGGATTCTTGTGACTCCACTGGAGCAGATGGCGGGTGAGCTGAGACATACGGCGGGAGCGTAGACCAGCTTGTTTGTTGATGTACACAACAGCTGCAGTGTTGTCCGTCCGGACTAACACATGTTTGTGACGAAGCGTGGGAAGAAAATGACGCAACGCGACGCAACTGGCTCCGAATGCATGTCAGTATGTGCTTCGGAGTGAGCATCTTGAAAGGCATCTTGAGAAGAGACCGATTCAGAGATCTCAGATCCAGGATCGGTCTCAACCCACCACTATTTTTGGGCATGATGAAATAAGGGCTGTTAAACCCTGAACTCACCTCGGCGGGAGGGACCGGCTCGATTGCTTCCTTCGCCAGTAGGACAGCAATCTGCATGCGCAGTATGGCGGCTTGGCTCTCCGAGCTGACTTTGGTCGAGCGAGTGTTACCGGGGTGGGCGCCGAGCGAATTGAATCGCATAGCCGAGGCGTACCGTCCGAATCAACCACTGCGAGGGGCTGGGGAGTGCTACCTTCTCGTTGTCCGGCACCTGCGCCAGGTTTAGCCAGGGATGGCTTTCTAGACCACCGTAGTGGACATCACCTGACCAAGGGCGCGCGCTGTGACCTTTGTTGTCCGGAGAGCGAGGTCGGACGCAGCGCAGAGTTCCCGCAACACCCCTTGATCAGGACCGCACTTGGAGTGTAGCCATAGCGTGAAAGGCGGTAGCAGCCTGCCCAGCAGCACTGTAAGCTTTGCCCGCGAGAGCGGACGAGAGCTTACAGGCTCTGGACGGGAGATGAGGTTGGCCCCGCCATGAAGCAGCACCGCGCAGACACAGATGGACCGCCACGGCGCGCTCCACTTGAGGGATTCCCTCGTACCCCCTGGCTGTGCCGCCATCGAGCACGGCGAGGGCCGGAGGGCTTGGGCACAGATGTGCCGAGTAAGGGGCTCGCCACGTTCTGGTCAGCTCTCCGTGCACCTCCGGGAAGACGGAAGACATCTCCACCTCACGGGGTGCACCAAAGGACACACTAGGTCCTGCCGTAGCAGGGGGAGCGGTCTCCTCCGGAAACACCACGGGGCTCGTGAGCGGTTCGTGAAGCGTTGCCACTGGCCGAAGCGCACTCAACGGTTACCTGGAGATCCCCCAGGCGTCTTGCCGTGGAAGCCGTGAACTTGCTACGGTTCAGCGACTTGCCACGGGAAGAGCGCAAGAGGAGCCGTCCCACGAGTGAGAGGCGGGATCTCAACGTGGCCAAGGTCATACGCTTTTTACACAGCTATGAGAGAATACAGTGGTGAGAACAAAGATGAAAAGTGGAGAGCAGTTGACTGAAGCTGTTCGAGGGAGGCGAGACTCGTCCTTACTCATTCTCTGCTCTCGCAGGGAGCTCCACGTAGCCAATGCGAAAGATTACTCATTTCCAGCCTCACCTCACTTTTCTCCTTTCATTAGTCTGGCCCGTTTAGACAGCTCGAGACGTGCCGAGGCCCTCGACTGCGTGGAGTAATAATTATTACTGACACGCTCAGCCTGACCGTCCGTAGAGGTGAGGAAACTACCGCACCCAGAAACGCACGGCCGGAGTGACATCCCGCTACAGAATGGCACACCAACCGTAGAAAGAAATTGTTCTTTCTCCTGGTCGCCCAGGAAGACCCAACGCGGCAACTCCGTGCACTCAGGGGTCTTTGCTCACTGGATAGCGATGGCTGGCACAGCCCGCCTTGAAAAAGGCGACCAACCCGCAGGATCCGCTGACAGCCGCCCAGAAACGCTGACAGACGAGAGAGCAGGATATGTAGTTCCCATATGTAACATCGAAGTGATTCGACTGAAAGGGTAACTATTATTGGCTAATCAACAGAGAACATTAGGATGCCCATTTTAGGAACATTCTTAGAACCAAAAACTAACTTTTCCAGAATGTTCTGGGAACCAAAAATAGTAAGCAATAAAAGTAATAAATAGTAATAAAAAAGTATTTACTTTGAAACTACTTTCGCTCAGAAACTGCTTGTAAATTTCACAAATAATTACAAAGAAACAGCTTTGCAATAACACTCTCTAGTAAAAACATACTCCAGTGATGTTTATTTACAACTTCACCTTTTTTAATTAGCAGAGAATGCTTGGTTTGCCAATATTGGGAACATTCAGGGAAATAAAACATGTTAAGTAAAGTAAATAGGCGTTTAAGGCTAGAAAACAACAAAACATGTTTTGAATTTCCTGTCCTGTCCTGTCCTATCCCATTCATTCATTTATTCATTCAGCCCCAAACAACAGCATAAACTTTTATTAGACAGGTCAGAGAATGTCAGGACATCTATTTTATTTTTTGAGAATAAAACACTAGCATTCTAATCTGCTGAATAGGCTTTAAAGCCAGAAAACAACAAAACAATGAGTTCTAAACACTGATGAATTAGAAGTGTCACTTCAACCTGACATTAGTCTCTTTTATCAGGAGAGAAAGGCAAAAAAAAAAAAAAAAAAAAAAAACTAATTATGTCACCTTGCACCTTTTGTGAAGTGCTACCCACAGTCTGATTAGGTGAAACAAATAAGATGTCAGTGCTGAGGTTTCCGGTCATACAGTTCTCACCACACTCCTCTGGATGAGGTCAGTGGGGAGGCGGGGCAGGCTGAGCATGTCAGTAATAATTATTACTCCACGCAGTCGAGGGCCTCGGCACCTCTCGAGCTGTCTAAACGGGCCAGACTAATGAAAGGAGAAAAGTGAGGTGAGGCTGGAAATGAGTAATCTTTCGCATTGGCTACGTGGAGCTCCCTGCGAGAGCAGAGAATGAGTAAGGACGAGTCTCGCCTCCCTCGAACAGCTTCAGTCAACTGCTCTCCACTTTTCATCTTTGTTCTCACCACTGTATTCTCTCATAGCTGTGTAACAGTATCCACTTGAAATAGATCTGCCCCAATTATACAAGAAACAGCCCTGACAAGAGACTCTACTGGGAGCGAAGAGAGCCGTGGGTTTGTGTGTGTGCTGTTACTGTATATGCAACGATTGTGTCCTAACCTATGCTGAGGGGAAAAAAATAAAAAGAAGTCACACTTACCTTAATTTTTTTGTAGACTGAAAGCAATTCAGATGTTTTCAAGTAATTAGTAGTAGCTTTTCTAGTAACAAGCTGTATTGTGTAGTGTGTTTAAATGCCATTTTTAATTGCCTTGACACAACTCCGCTCTGATGTGTGCGTTTGAAAAGTCTGCTTCATTCTAGTAAATCGATTTGCTTGGATGGTTCATATAAAAAAGTGCAAGTGATATCCACTACTTCCCCAGCTCAAAATATTTTAGCAAGAAAAAGGCAAATAGCCCTATTTGTTGGCAGAGCATATTTACACTAACTCCATTGAGTTAGTGCCATAGATGAGTTTTGATTGGCTACTACATGCTTTTTTGATGTTCACCATTGTTATGATTCTGACATTGGTCTTTGATGCCTGTGTGTCTAAATTATTCTTTTTTTGTTTGATCAAATGATTTTGATCAAAGTAAGTTTTTAAAAACATCTGTACTTTGTGCATCAGTGATTGTTCTGAGTTCATGTAATCAATAAAGAAAACCTCACTCAGTTATTTAGGTGACTACATGAAGGTTATGTCAAAACATATCAATGTTGGTTACAAAATCACCTTTCCTCTGGTTTGTCTTGCTGTAATAACCCCCCAATAAAACTAAATATTCGACCCCAAATAATGCAAGCACTGACCACTATGGCTGAAAGATTTGGGGAAAATGTCCCATTGCGATTAAAGTCAAAATTGCGATTTACGATGCGATAAACAACTCAACTTGCTTGTTATCAAGGAAAATGCACACACAGATTACTCATAATGCTGAAATTTGTACTTCTCAACTCAAGATACAGTGCAATCTAGCAATCACTATAAATTAACAATGTTTTCAAATTAAAACAAAATTGTACAATTAAATAACAGAAACATCTTTACATTACTGAATTAAGTTACATTAAAAAAAAACTTTTAAAAAGTCAGATAAGTACCGATAAATAAAACAAATACCCATTTTTTTATATTTTTTGTCCCAAAACAGGGACATTTATAAAGGATGTAACATATACTTTGTATATATTTTTTAGGATCTCTTGTCTAGTGTGCGAATCATTATCTCAAATCCTTCTTAAAGCTAATAGTGAGTTCACACCAGACGCAACTTGTGCGAATAAATCGTGCTTTTTTAGAGCGTAGTTGGACGCTTGAACATTTTGAGTTTACTTGCTTCATTCACGCATGAAATTCGCTTCACAACAAACACAAATTCGTGTCATGGGAGGGGCTTCTGCCAGGCGGTTTCAGTATCTGTAGTTGTTAAACATGAGGCAAAATACATTTTGGGTATATCTAATAGGCAAACTTTGGTTTAATTAATCTAGTATTTATTTCCTTTTTGTTCCTGTTTCTGCCCCTTCATATACAGCGACAATGATTTTGTCCTAAATATTTTCGGAAATTTACCTCCACTCCGCCAGTAATCACGTCACTACTAGAACAAACTCCTGATAGGTTAACGCGGCTCAGTTCGCACCGCGTCATTTACCTGAATCACTCATTTGCACCGCAGGATATCCAATCGCATCTTTGAATTGACTTAACATGTAAATCACTTGCGCTTAACGCTTCAGCTGCATCTGGTGAAAACGCAAGAATGAATGTCTTATACGTCCATGAATGCATTTGTTTATTTAATATAATCGCAACATTTGCTGTAATGTAATCGCATAGGCTGACATCTCGATTGCGATATGATCAATCGTGCAGCCCTACTGACCACCATAAAGGTGACATACAAATAGTGATTTTTTTTCCCTTGGTGATTCATCAGGCGTCTTCAATAGTGGTCAATCATCATGCAGCAAAGAACAAATAACATTCAATAACTAATATCAAATAAAGCATACATTGGTTATTGGTTAGTCTTTACTGGCAACACGATTCAGCTCGCACACCTCTGCAAAAAGGTCACTATGAGAGTTATCAATGCATGTGACTCAAGAATAAAGTGAAATTACTGGGTGGAACAGAGAGACAAAACTACTGACCTGTTCAGCACTTCAAGAACAGGCCAGTTTCATCTGCAAATCATTGTTTACTGCTAGCAAAGCTTAGCATTAGCATCCAGAGGATTCATAATACTGTAAACAAAACTAAATTACTATCATCACTCAAAATTAAGTATACTATTAGAGGAAAAAAGTACTATGGAAGTCATTGGTGACCCAAAAAAGCATGGTTACAAACTATTCATTCAACAAAGATATTCATACAGGTTTGGAACTACTTGAGGGTGAGTAAACGATGACAGAATATTAAGACATAACTATAATTAGGTCAGAGCCCATACTTTAACTAAAAAAGTAGTTTAGGCAGTACCTCTACTTTTACCAGAGTATTTTTAAACAGGAGTATCTGTACTTGTACATGAGCAAAGGATGTGTGTACTTTTGACATCTCCAAGTGTAACCACCAACTCCAACATCCCCATCCCCCCCTGCACATATCATATAAAGCAGCCTTTAGTTTGCTTCTCAAGTGCTCTTTATCAGACAGTGTGTGTGCGCACACAGATTCTGTTTGTGTCGAAGCATATTTATGCTTATAGCGTGTGGAGCTGTGTATTGAGGAAGCACTGCTGTGCGGTAGCTTACATCTCGGATCCCAGTGGCGAATCGCAGCGAGGTCTGAAATTATACACTAATCTCTCTTACACATTCACGATGAATCATATAGTGCTGAGTTATGCTCCAATATTGCATGCATTACATCTCTTCTCTATGCACAGTAGGGTTGGAAGATGATGAAATCAGTTCCATGTGCAGGAAAGAGGAAGGTCAGTGGAGACGACGTGTTGCTCAATGACGGGGGTCTCCAACAGCGGGTCTGTAGTAGTGCAGTAGGAGGTCTGCTAATTATTGTTTGATCTGAAACACATTTATTTGACTAATAAATTAAAATGTGCTTTCCCCCAAAATTGGAAGAATGCTACATTTTTTAAAAACTTTTTTGTTAACTAACTATATTAGTTAAGCTGAACTAAAACTAATTCTAAAGCATTTATTGATCTTAGTTAAATGTTACTTTCAACATTTGCTAATCAAATTAATAGTTGCATCTATTTAATATTACTTAATGAACTGACATGATTGGATGATTTGTTATTAACTGATATTAAAAGATTAAACTTTAAGCATCATGATCTACAAAGAAAAATACTGACTTAATTAAACTTACAATGTTAATTACTACATTTTCTAATACATTTCGCAAGATAAAATATTTTAAATGTATTATGAATAAACACAAATTGACAATGAACTATATTATATTAAATTAACATTAACAGTTTAATAAGAGTAAAAATGCTAATTGTTAGTTTATAATACATAATGTTACATAATGTTTCATTTAAATTTACTGTAGTTTGTGCCAGTGTATAGATTAAAAATACATTAGTTTAAAAAATGCATTAAAAGTATATGACTGTGAATTTTAATGATTATTTCAATAGATTTGGATTTCAAAAATTCATTAAAAATGTATGGAAATACTTTAAAATGGTGCTAAATTAATGTTATTAGGCCAGGGTTAAAACACAACTCCCACTTTCAAGAATTACCCAGCAGGGGGGTCCTTGGCCTGAAAAAAGCCACGGATTAAAAAAAAAAACCCTCTCAAACATTTCAAAGCTTGCAGCCCCTCCAGGGTGGTATTTACGACAGGATTTCATGCACGTCCTGCAATGTATGTCTTCTCGGTTTGTCTAATTTTTTGTCTGAAGGGTCATCTGGGGTTGTACTTTTTCAATCCATGTCTGTGAACACTGGTCTGTAAGCTCAAACGCTGGAATGACGAAGACCCAAAAGCCATTGAGGGTGTTTGTGTGCTGGTTTGCCCATGGTTGTACAGATTAAAGCTAATGGTAGTCAGAGCAAATCCTGCGTCATGCTGAGGAACCTAGCTCTGGGTCTCTGTGTGTCAGCGATAAGGCAAAGGACATGTGGTATGGGGGTAAAAAAAAAAAAAAAAGGCTTGTTCTGTTCTCCTCTCTAAGTGCCAGACAAAAACAGGGTTCTTCAAAGCCATTATAATGTCTCTCTCCAGACTGACGTATGACGCGGCTGGAAAAAAAGTGAAATCTACAACGCAGGAGTATGCGCTTTTCATATTTCAGACTTGATGGTGGAACGAGGGGGAGCTCAGTCAGAATGAAGATGAAAGGAATAAGAGAGAAGAGCTGAGATGAAAGCGCTGATAGGGGCCTGTGGCCCTCGTATTCATTGTGACGCTACACTTTTTAGTGTGTGTGTGTATGTAAGGGTTGGTTTGAGGAGTGGGGGTCGAGTTAAACAGATGTGTGAACACAACTTGGGGGAATGGAGAAAGAACCAAATGTTTATGTATGTGTGTGTGTGTGTGTGTGTGTGTTTGTTTCTCAGAACATAGGGAACTGTGTTTTGCATCGGTGTGCCACAGAAACTCACCTAATTGCAAGACATTTGAAAGTTAGAGTGATTGAACCTGTCACCTATCCCTCTTTCTATTTTTTCCACCTCCTTGTAGTCTGTTTCACTTCATTCTCTTCTGATGCCACAGAACTTCGAAATTAACCCACCTCTGTGACGACTTGTGAAAACGACCTTGAGATCTAGGATCAAACATTATCCTGACTGTTTTAGTGAATAAACCTTACGTGGAAGAATACTAGATTTTTATATTTTCTGAACAAACTGTATGTGCCCAAACCTTAACAGAAGTATATGCCTTGGAAACCACTTCTAATGGGTCGTACAAAAGCTTACCAAGCTAAGGGATGCTGAAGGGTCAGAGGATATTTGGAATTTAGCCCAGACGTCTTTGGATGCTCTTTGATGAAATACTGAAATATGGCATGCATTAACAGCAAATGTTAAAGGGCTACTCCACCACAAAATGAAAATGTTGTCATCAATCACTTACCCCCATGTCATTCTAAACCGTAAAAGTTCCGAAACACATTTTAAGATATTTTGAATAAAAACTGGGCGGCTTTTGACTGTCTAGATGACTGTTAAAGAAAAGTATGAAAGACATTGTAAAATAATCAGCCATCAGTGGTTCAATCTGTATTTTATGAAGCTGTGATAATACTTTTTTACACACAAAAAAAAAAAGTCATTTATTCAACGATTCATCTCCTCTGTGTCTCTTTGCGAAACTGTACATTGTTCTGTGTCTGCTGCGACACATGAATACTACTTATATACGTATTTATGCTTTGATGTAAATGAAAACAGCATTTCCACGTGGTGCGGCTAAATAAAATAAAATATTTTTCTTCTCACAAAACTAAAAATGTAAAATGTTGACCTGTCCAAAAATGTTATGAATTAACTAAAAGAAAAAATCCTTAAACAAAAGGTACACACGCTTTTAATATCACATGTTATAATGTTATTAATCTAATATTAGAAACTTGCGTTGTTTGAGTTACAGCATGACAAGGGGGAATTAAGCAGTCTGTTAAAATGGATGCGCATGACAATTAAACATCAGATTTTCGAAAAGCTTTGCAGATTTTGCAACAAGACCTATACACATTTTGGGGATGCTGGCACAAAAGAAGGCGTCTGCAGTAATTTAAATTAGCTTTACTTTTTCTGCAGAATAAACTACAATTTTCAGAACAGATTGCATCTTTGAATGATTTTTATATGTGGCTGGGCTTGAAAACTTTGTGGGAAACATAAGGTAATTAAAAAAACAGAAACAACACATTTAGGGCATTTTGAGCTTAAGCCTTAAGCCCTTCCCATAGCTCCCCATGCCCATAAGATCTAATTTAATAAAGAAAAACAAGAAGCTAAAATAAAACATACTGATGCAGTATGTTGATTTCTGCACAACTGTTCTGTGTTTCAGTCTCTAAACTGATGCAGCATAGTAAAAAGTGCTGTTAGTTAAAGTGCTTATTAAGACTGCAGCATATCATAAAGGGAAAATGTGAATTGCAGTTCATTACAAAGCTACAGTATACACAAGAAAGCTTGCGGAGTGATCAGTGGTTGGCTTCAAAGATCTTATAGCAACAAATGTTTTTTTTTTTTTTTTTCAGTTAATTAACGTGGCTCCTTTAGTAAGCTTAAGACATCAGGGAGCTTGGTATTAATTACAAATCTACACGTTTTACTTACAAATGCACAAAGATAAAAAAAAAAAACATGTCTGGAAGATCTTCTGGGATTTAAAAGATGTTACAAAAGGTACATTTAATTTAAAACCATTCAAAAGCAACTGAGGCTTAGTTTACTCAGGATGTGTTAACAGTGTCACAGGCTTTACATATCTTTGCAACAGTAACAGATCATATATATATATATATATATAGTAGGTGGACAAACAAAACGTCTAGGCTACGAATGTAACCCACGTTCCCTGATGGAGGGAACGGAGACGTTACACATGGGAACTCGCCAGTGTGACCAATTGCCTTTTCAAGTTTGTCAGCAGAGAAGTCTGCACGCAACCTTAAGCCAGGGAGATGGCTTCAACCACCCAATGGGCCAACCTCTGTTTGGAGACAGCATTCCCTTTCTGCTGACCACCATAGCAGATAAAGAGCTGCTGGGAGCGTCTGATGCTCCGAGTGCGGTCAGTGTAGAGGTGCAATGCACGTACAGGACACAACAACTCTGGGTCTGCTTCCTCCTGAGGCAGAGCTTGCAGGTCCACTACCTGATCGCGGAAGGGCATGGTAGGAATCTTGGACAAGTATTCGGGCCGGGGTCTCAAAAAAATTGAAGAATCAGCCGGGCCGAACTCTAGGCACTCTTCGTCGACAGAGAAGGCTTGTAGGTCCCCCGCCCTCTTGATAGAGGCCAACGCAGTGAGGAGACTGAGACTTTGAGAGTCGAAGGGGACAGCCTGTGCTCCAACTTCTCCTGCAGGAAAGAAAGCACCACTGAGATCGCACCAGGTCCCTGTGCATGCACAACAGATCCTTCGAGTGAGCTATTATCAGCCAGTCGTCGAGATAGTTGAGAATGCGGATGCCCATCTGCCACAGAGGGGAGAGTGCACCTTCCGTGACCTTCGTAAAGATGTGGGGAGATAGGGACAGGCCAAAGTGTAGGACCTTGTACTGATATGCTCAATCATCGAAAGCAAACCGCAAAAGGGGTCTGTATCGAGGCAAGATCTAGACATAAAAGAACGCATCCTTCAGGTCGATGGCTGTGAACCAATCCTGGCTCCGAATGCATGTTAGTATTTGCTTCTGGGTGAGCATTTTGAATGGCAGCCTGTGAAGGGACAGATTCAAAGCCTGCAGATCCAGGATGGGTCTCAGCCCACCGCTCTTTTCGGGCACGATGAAGTAATGACTGTAAAACCCTGACCTCATCTCGGCTGGAGGGACAGGTTTGATTGCGTCCTTCACCAGTAGGACTGCACGCAGACAGGGGCATCCGTATCCGAGCGGAGAGTTGGGTAGCAGATGTCTCGGTACCTGGGCAGGTGCCTGGCGAACTGAATCGCATAGCCGAGGCATAGCCGCCCATATCAACCACCGCGAGGGGCTGGGAAGCGCTATCCAGGATCCCATCCGGGTTGCTAGGGGATTCCATAGCATGCAAGGCAGTAGCAGCCTGCCCGGCAACATAGTAAGCCCTGCCTGCCAGAGCGGATGAAAGCTTACATGCCTTGGAGGGAAGCCGCGGCCTGCCAGGCCGAGGCACCATGCAGGCATAAATGCACCGCAACAGCGTGCTCGACCTTAGTGATTCTCACGTACCCCCTTTTGGCACCGCTATCGAGAGCAGCGAGGGAAGAGGAGACTGGGTGCAGGCGTGACGAATACGGGATTCGCAACGACCTGGTCAGCTCCTCATGCACCTCCGGAAAGAAAGGCACTGGGGGGGAACACAGCCGGGCCGTGGTCCTAGACCCCAGATACCAATCATCCAGCCGTGATGGGTCGGCCGAGGGCACACGCGGTTTATCCAAACCGATTCAAACACCAGGGTAGCCGTCGCATGAATGAGAGGCGGGTCCTCAACGTAGCCATGGAAATCCACTCGCAATGAGCACATGATCCATCCACGAATGCCGCCTCAGCGTGTTCTCAGCCCAGACACGTGAGGCAGCGATCGTGGCCGTCCGACGAGGTGTGGAAACTCGGATCGACATTCCGGAGAACGCGTCACCAACTGCAATAATTTGCTCTTTTCTCCTGGATTGCCCAGAGAAGACCTTTCGCGGCAACTCTCTGCACTCAGTAGGTCTATGCTCACTGGATTGCAAAAAGCTGGCACAGCCGGCCTTGAAAAAGGCCACCAGCCTGCAGGATCCGCTGACAGCCGCCCAGTGAACGCTGTCAAGCGCTACGAAATGCTGCGTAGTGATGAGGTGCACCTGAATGCAATCAGTGACTCCAATACTCATTGGCCTTTTATTTGAAGCTCAAAGGCAATTGGTCTCTCTGGCGAGTTCCCATTTGTAACGTCAAAGTGATTAGACTGAAAGGGTAATGACTAATAGCGCCGCCACAGGGCCCCAGATTTAACTTTAATTCAGTCATGTGTTAAAGTCGTTCACAAAACCTATGCCAGGTGCCGCAAAATTTCCAAATTGACTACTGTTCTGTAACATAAAAAAAAAACATAACAAAATAAAT
>JAUMHG010000045.1:9203607-9216125 GCA_032359395.1 Enteromius anoplus | reverse complement strand
CCAGAATCCCTTTCTCCTCTATCCGCAATCGAAGCATCCCTCCACCTCCCTTACTCCGCCTACTTTTAAGAGGGGGGAGCTCTCGGGGCTAGAAATCGGCTGTCCGCCTCCTTCCCTGCCCGAGCCCTTAGGGCTATTCTCCCTAGGGCTCGGCAGCCCCTCTAGCCCTGAGTTTTTCTCTCTTACCAGCACGCCAAACAAGCTTCGCATACGTTTATGCCTCATAGCTTGAACTTGTGAAATATATATTTACAAATTTGGGTACACTTTATGTATGAGGCATTATAAAAGTAGTTTAAATGCATTAATTATGCCTTGTAATATACCTTATAACACATTGTACAATCTCATGAATAATTGTAAGTACAGTACATCTTATCACTTCATAAACTATGCCTTTTAAATTGCAAGTTATAATTATGTATATATGGACATTTAGTTTATTACAATGCACGTTATAAATAATTACGTATTATACACTTTAATAACTCTTTATAATGCATTATACATAAAGGCTTTAAGTAAGTGTTACCAAAAATTCTAATGCTTTCAAGACTATGACTACTCAATTTCACCATCTAATAAGTTGAAATCAGCAGATTTTAAAACATCAATAGTCATAGGCGCAGTTCTGTCGAGTAGCCTGAAACAGGTCACGTTTATCATAAAGCCCTGTACAGTACTGTACCTTCTTCACTGTATCCAGCATAGACTTCCCACCCTGCCAGGGTTTGGAGCCCTTGCGGATGCACGAAAGACTCGCCATGCTGTGCCATTTCCTGTCCTCCAGCTTCCTGTGGAAGGTGTTGGCCAGCAGCAGCACCGTGTCATAGATGTAGCGGTTGGTGATCTGACAAGACGACAAAAAGCAGCAGGGAAACAAAGACACAAAAGAAAAGGAACAGACGACGTGAACACAGAGAGCCAGAGACAACAGATTAATATTCTCTTACAAGAAAAAGATTTATGTCTGAGTGGGTACAGCTGGGATGAAAGGTCTCTACAGTGGAAATGACAACAGGCTGCACACATTGAACGAGCCCTGGAAGACAATGGAGTTTAATAGGCAACAGAAAAGAAAAAAAAAACACACACACTTTAATATCTGTCATTTCGAGCAAGATACGCTTGTACCTGCATGCATGCTTTGGTGTTCTCGTCTGACTTGGGACATCCGTTGTAATTGTACAATATATATATATATATTTTTTTTTTGGTCATTTTGGCATGGTTTTAGTAAATGTAAACAGGCGGGATCAAAAATGGTTTGTGTCAAGATGTCAATATACAGAGTCTGTGCATTGAGTCTTGTAGCATAAATGCATACGGCTTTTGCTTGAAGTTTCTTCAAGACAATTTAAGCAAAACATGCATGAGAACTGATATTTTAAACAAAATGTTTAAAGTCGACAGTAATTTGTGCTGCTCTTGGTAGATTGCGCTGGTTGTTATAGAAATGATCAGGCTGTGCCTGTTCATTGCTATTAAATCCCCTGCAGAATTTTCTCCTCCCATCTGCGCTTTTATGGAATTGCACTTTTAATTTGCCCTGTTTAGTAAATCTTTAGTAAATCTTTATATGTTTTTTAACAAATCTTAAATGTTGTTCTGTTAAACTTTTAATTCAAAGAACTATGAACAAAAATATCACTATTTTTCAACATTGAATGTACTGTATGCAAAAAAAAAAAATGCAATTTTGCCATCACAGGAATAAATTACATTTTACTATATATTCAATTACAAAACAGTTTCAGTTTTTAAAAAATCGAAAGATATTTTACAATATTACTATTTGTACTGTATTTTATTAATTTTTTTAATCAAATAAATGCAGCCTTGGGATAACAAACATTTTTCAAGCAACCTGAAAGTTTGATTAGAAATAAAAAGTCCAAATGCATTCAAATAGCACACAATACTGTTAGCTTAGATACGGTTCCGCATTACCCACAAGAATTGGCAACTTTATTCTAACACGAGTCTAACACTTTGTGTGATGTCGGCACAAAGGAGAAAGTTAATTCCGCTTTGATCGATTGCACAGCTCTGATCTAGCCTGAGTGTTGTCTTCATTTTAATGAGAAGGTAATAAATATAGTGAAGCGGTCATTAGGTTTCCAGCATTGTTTATTAACCTGCGGTGCTCCTGCATACTTGACACTGTATCGAGTGTCTGAGTAATCCCAACCATGCTGACAAATAGCTGAGAAAACCTCTCGCTATCAACTTTGGTTTGCCATAATTGTCAAACATGCAATCCGTTCAGGTAATGTATTCGTGTACAGCCACAGCCTTGACAAAAATCTTCACCAGTAAACATAGAAGCACAAAGACTTTTCTAATTATGTTAGGAGTCACGCTCGGTTGGCTCCATCAACAGGCATTTGCAGGTATGAGGCTGTAACGGCTTTGAAAGTTGCCAAACTCACGGCCAATTATGCAGAAAACATTATACGTACATCGACAAGCAAACCGGAGAATAAGATGATGGAGTCGACAGGGATGGCACTCTTGTCTTATGGTTCTGGAGTTTTATCCAGTTTTATCCCAACACAGAGAGGAAACAATGGTTCTGCTTGTGTTTACTCATCCTGACTCCTACAAAATAACTCTTCGTTTGCTGAGTGGAGAGAATGGGGCATACAAAAAGAGCAACGACCCAAAGAAGCAGACTTGACAGGGATCCGCAAGACTACCAAGCAACGGCGTCGAGCTGTGTGGCTTTTCCCCATTCGCTACATTTTTCATCTTCAAGAACAAAAACATAAAGGGCTTACTTATTGATTTATGTTTCATGTCTTGGACACAAAGTAATTTTTTTGGGGTGGGCTGTTTTTCGGGAAGGCTATTTGATGATATACAGTAGCCTTTGCAGGAGGAGTTGAGACCACCGAAGCAACAAAGCTGCCACTGCCAAGGTGGTAAACAGACAAAGACGGGGTTAAATTCAGGGGGAGAAGATCGGCTGACCAGGGAAATCCATTAAGTCTGTTTGAAGTGCAGGGGTTAGTGGGTCTCTCCAGGGAGGGTGAGTGATCAGTGGTCTGAAGGGAATGGGAGGTGCCAAGGAGTATTCCGAAGGGAGGGTGGGATATACGTTGAGAAAGAGGGATGTGATACGCTTCAGTGCAGGGTAAAATAGGGTTGGACTTGTCAATGCGAAGCAAAACTGAATCCTTAACGTCAAACATGAGCTGCTTATACAGTATGCATTCAATATTACATAAACCTCTTCCCTCATATTTCACATACTGTAAATAACAGCTGAATTACAACTCTTTTGATGAAATTCAGTACATATAATGGCCCCAAAAATATATGTGGATACAAACAAAATTCTAAATAACAATTTTTTACTTACAAGTGAATTCTAAGATCTAGCCTATGCCTTTGTTTGTATATGCCATGTGGATTAATATTCTAAGAAATATCAATATCTATGCTTTTTTATGCAAAATGTTTTTAAATAAAAATTCAATTACGTGTGGTAAAAGAGGTTATTTAATCATTTTAATTTATGGATACCAAGGCTATAAAAATCTATATGTACATACTGTATATTTTATTAAAACCATGCAGAGATCTCTGTGAAGTGATAACACAAACTTATCAACTTTAATGCCATTTTTGCTATTGTTATGAAATATCTGTTGAACACATTCTTAAATAAGAAGCAATTGTGAAACCGTAATGACATATATTTTTAGCAACTTCATGACCAAATAAAAAATGGTACTGAAATCATGGTCCTGTTTTGTGAATATCATATGCTGAAAATATATGTTTGCCTTGCCGATACCAACATATGAATATTGAGTAGGGGTTTTGAAAAAAAATTGGTCTTGATAATACTATACTGTGCAGTGTTTACCAGTAACGAATGCGGCTCAATGCACAACACATCTGTTAATTTATCTTGTCATTTGTGTAAATTTACATGAGGGAAAATACATTTAGTTGGATAAATCGTAGAAAACAGGAATGGCAGCCAAAGGCACAGTGAAAGAACTGGAAACCCAGCAAAACAAGATTGCTAATTTTCACATTGACATTTCTAGTTTACTAAAGAAGTTAGCTCAAAGGCTAATGATGACGGTTAATGGACACAATCAAAAAAAGGAAATGAAGGCAAATGATTTATGATTAGCTTGAATGCATGAGTTGTGATTATGAGGGAATGAATCACACCTCTAACTTCTGTGCCTTTGGGTCTTTGGGGTCGCAGAGGGATGTGTTGATGCGGTGGTTGCTCCGGACGCAGCGCTGGCTGGTGTTCTGCGGGAAAGGAAAGGTCTGTCTCACCAGGGTAAGGCGACCTATAGACTTCATCACCAGCTCCTGCACATCCATGTCTGAAATCTCCTGCAGCACATGAGAAAGAGAGAATGATGTCAGAAGAAAAGGGATTTTCCAAGTGCAGTGAAAATAGGCTAGGAAGATAAAAAAGCCTCTTGCTGAGGAGAGCTTTTTTTTCCACACTTGACTGGAAAAGAAAAAGCAGAAGTACTGTAGGACAACACAATCATGATTTTCAATTTAGTAAATAACCAACAATAGCTTTTTTCAATTTTGGGTTGAGAGAAAGAAAAAGGGGTAGCGATTAAATAAGAAACATATTTTTATCTTTTCAGGTTCCATTACTTAAGTGTTTTATTACCTTCCAAATGTGTCCACATGAATCATGTAGCAAACGCTACTACCAGCTCTATAAACCTTTCTTTCCTTCTGACTTGCTGAACAGGTAGATAACGGTTACACATACAATAACTGTAGACATTAAGATTCTATACTGGGGGAATTTTAACTGCAAAATATTTGTTTAGCACAGACCATTTGACAAAATATTAAAGGTAAGTCAACAAGAGAAAAATGTAATTACTGTACATAAACAATTCATTATATGTTTGCTAATAAGAAAATTGTAAGTATATACAGTAATTATTATTAGTATTATTTTTTTTTTTTTGTGAAGTGGCCAGGTATGGTTTCCCATACTATCAATTTGTGCTCTGCGTTTAACCCATTCAAGTGCACACACACAGCAGTGAGAAGTGAGCAACCAGTAGACGGCAGACAATCCTGTGGCAGTTGGGGGTTCGGTACCTTGCTCAAGGGTCTCTCCTCAGTCGTGGTATTGAAGGTGGACAGAGCGCTGGTTATTCACTCCCTCCACCCACAATCCCTGCCAGACCTGGGACTCAAACCCGCGGCCTTTGGGTTACAACTACCTATCTATTAGGCCGCGACTGCCCCCTCATTTATGAACTTTCTGAAATATCTCAATATATTTCAAAAATGAACAGTAGTGACCAAATATTTAAAAAATGCCCTAGATATTAAAAACATATGGATTCTCTAAAGGGATTTTTGCAACCAAAAATCAAGACTTTCGTGAGCGCACGAGAAACTTTTTGCGTGTTCACGAGAAACTATCGCATACACACAAGAATCTTTCTACAAGCTCATGAGTTACAGTCTCTGGGTTGCATCACTTCAAAGAAGTGGTGCAAAGAAAAAAACAAGAGTATGCATGCGCATGAATTAGCCTAATGGTGATATGTTTTGGCCTTCAATATGAAAACATTGCTTCTGTTCTTGCATTCCAACACAGATAAATCACCACTAAACGGCATACAAACTGCTTTTTCTCTGAGATTATTTTCTACCTGAAAAAACATTCCCCACTGAATTTCTTGTGTTTTTGTGTGTAAACACACTTGACAATAAATTTATTTCAGATTCTGACATTTAAAACATATTTAGTCTAGAAGCGATTGGTAGCTACAGTATAAAAGCTCAAATTTGGGATTTCGATATGGCCACATAAAACTTTAAAATCCAGTTAAATATGTACATAATCAAAGCGGTAATTTATTTTTGACTTCAGTTAGGTTTTTCTTTGACATTTTCTTTCTTTCTTTGTCTAAATGCCTTTATTTTAATGTATTTATAAATACAGTTCTGGTTATCTGGTTAAAGAAAGAAAATTAGTTCCAGTTAAACAAATAATGCTCCTTCATTATAAACGTTGAGTCCTGACACCAGTACTGACACACAAACTAAACTATCTTCACACATGGTTAAGTTTTCCTTTTTCATCAAGTCAAGGTCAAATTCTCTGCTCTCTAGTTAACTAAAAACGGGCCCAATTTAAATACAAGAAACATAACTACATTAAAATCATCATTAGTATTACAATTATTCTCATGAATGGGTATTCAGAGCGGTGCTAAAAGGCAGAAAGACATAACCGCGTGCACTCGTGTGTCCTTGCGCAGCCTTGGGAGGAATGATTGCTAATTTTAGCCCGAAGCCATCTTTTCCACAGACGGGCAGAATGAAGTGAGTGAGCTGGGAATGATGTGATGAGAATGGACAGGGAACGTCCCCCAGTGAAGGTAGACTTCAGAGCGGCCAAGCTGTTCCCTCTGACAGCCTTCACTTTTGAGTTTCATTCTCACCTGCAAAGCTGTGATTGCTGGTGACTGCCTCTCATGAAGTACGTCATTAAATCTGAACTAGTGGCACGCCGGCAAGGAACTTACTTAGAATGTCGAAGCCGTTCAGCCTTCAGTAAGAAAATTTAAATTGTCCACAATGCAACCTGCTCTCTGAAAGGTAATTTTAAGGTTTCTGATTGGACAAATCAAAATCTGGCTTGACGCACAGTTGAACACTGTCAAACGATGTTTGTGCCGCTGTTAATTAACATGGTAGGAATGATGGCGGATAATCTAGGAGGCATCACGAGAGGGCACGTGAGGCCTTTATAGTGTGCTGCACAACTTTCAAGAGCAGAGAGGACATCACGCTTTTACAGACCTGAAAATACCAACGCTGAGTGGCTTATTCTACCCCCGGATGACAAACGCAAAGGCCCTTGATGCTTAATTAGGAGCGCTAAATTAGAATGAAACAAATATGAGCCTACAGGGTTATGGCCCAATTTTAGGGTTCAGGTTTTGGCAGCTGCTTGTTTTGTCCCTTATGAGTGCTGTCAAGTAAGGGCAACCATGAGCAATGCGTGTCCATACAGAGACATGTCAAGGTAATGTTATGTGCCTTTGTGTTTAATATACGAGGACATAAAACTTTCCCCAGATGCACTAAATGCTCCACCTGCCTAAACTTGTGAGTTTAAGAAAGTTAACAGAATTAAAAGGTTATCCCGAAAGATAATGCCACAAATTTGGCATTGAGATCTTTTATAAAAATGATCTTTTATCAATCTGAATTTTTGCCACAGTCCTCTTATAACGTTAGACAACTTATTATGTGCCAGAAATGGTCATAATTACATTGTTCATGACCATCTCTATGACTATTTGAATTATTTATTTATCTGTTGTGCCTTTAAAAAGCAGCTGTCAATGCCCTGTCTGCATGTGAAATGAGACACAGCCCTCTGCTGAGTGGGATGCTGCCAGTGCTCCATTCTTCAAAGAAAGCTGCTTAGCACTGAGGACATTAAAAAAACATTTAAATTAAAATTAAAACTGTTGAAACTATTAAAATGGAAAAACATATTACTAATAAAATTTTTAAATAATAATGAATTACTTAGTAAGGACACTTTTGGTAATTAGTGGATTATTCTGATGATTAACTGAGTCTTTACAATGTTTTAAAAACAGAATAATGAATAAAAATAGACCTTACCAAAAAACAGCCTTTAAAATTGCATACAATACATATATAATAGCAATGACGTAATAACAGTTTAAATAAAGCACCAAAACCACTAAATCATATGGTTTATTGTTAAAATATATACTCTTTGGGCCGGTTGTACCAGCTGGACGTACACCTGGTCGTAAGACTGAAAATAAAATGCGCTTTAAGCCATGTGTAGAGTTTATCCCGGTTGCACCATCTCGGCGTAGTGCTACGTCTGAGACTAAATCTTACGCCTAGTCAGAGGTAGGTGTAAAGTAAAAATTAGTGATTTGCTCGGACATTATTAATTTATAGGATTCATGTCTGTTTGTTAATTATTCCTGCAGACAATCACGAAGCTCGTTGTTGGCTATCTCCGAAACCATTATTTTTCAGGAAATAAAAAAAAAGCATATTTTTTGAGTTATTAAACATTGTATGGTGAAAGTTGGCAATCTACCTTATATTGCTATCATATGCTGTACCAACATTGTTGTTACGAGCTAATCAAAGCTAAATGATTGTAGTTACATACTGTACATCTTCCTAAACTCTATTTTAAAGGTTAGAGCTATGAGTGATGCAATACCAAAATAAAACAATAAGAGGCTGTCTTATAGGCGGACATTAATCTGCACGCAAAGTCTGCGGCCGTTGGCTATTAAAATAGTTCAGTTTTGTGTGTAATTGTTACGTGTTTTGATGTTCCCTGTTGTCATTTCCCCATGTGCTCTTAGTTTTTCCCCTGTTTAATTAGCTATTCATGTCAGGTGTGTCCAGTTCATTATCAGGGATTGTCTCCCCTTTATAAGTTGGTTTATGTCCTTCAGTTCTGGTCCATTCTCGTCTATGTGTACTAAGTGTAAACTGCTATTCTGTGACCTTCGCGTGTAATTAATTATGTTAAAGTGCTCCATCAATTCTCTCTGTGTGTTAACTTTACACCACCGTGACAGTAGAACAGACCGAAACAATTTGAGGAGGATGATCAAACCGTCTGAGTCCCGCACCGCTGTGCCCTAATTACAGCCCGGAGCCACGAACCTGCCGACCCATCACCGCAACCCGTCCAGAGACCAGCCGATCACCAGCGAACACGGAAATGTCGCATGAGCCTACGCCAGACAGAGAGCCAGAGCCTGCCACGACTGAGCAAATCAGCACCTCACAGCCTGAGCCAGGAGTGTCTGACCAAGTGCGTGAGCCGGCTACATCGTCCGTCCCTGAGGGAGTTTTGGTAGAGATCGGGAGCTTGGAGGAAAGCCCCGCCCACATTCCCACCACTGAGGGTGAGCCTAAATTAGACACTGAATAGTGCAAGAAACTTTTGGAAGTATTTAAAGTGGATCTTTTAGGCTGGTTTGGAGAGGCACTACCCTGCCCTGAATCTTCTCCATCTCAGCTGGTTCTGGCCCGCTCATGTGACTCCGTGCTCCCTCCCACCCTCCTTCCGCCACCACTCACACCAGTCAGCTACTTCACCGCAATTCCACTGGCTCCTGTCAGCCCCTCGGCTCACCTTCAGTCAGCGCCTGTGGGAAGCGCTGAACAACCTCGGAGTATCCAGTTGCTAGCCCTGCTCAGGCTTGAGGATCCCCTGTCTCCGCCTCCAGCCATCGAGTCCTTGACTCCACCTCGATCCTCTGACTCATCTGCTTCGTCACCATGGCCCGTCATCCCACCAGCTCCACCGGGCTCCCTCGTCCCTCTGGCTCCGCCTTGGTCAGTCATCAACCATCTCCGCCTCGGGATTCCACTCCTCTGGCTTTGCTTCATCACTCCATCCCTCTGTCTCCTTCAGGCTCCTCCTTCTCTGCAGCTCCGCCGTGACCCTCCGGATCCTTGGTGTCACCCTGGCTCTCTGTTTGCTCGACTCCATCCTGGGCTCCCTCTCCATCAGCAGCATTTCCGTCAGTCGGATCCATGGAGTTGTCAGCTCTCCTTCCTCGCTCCGTCGACTCTACCCTGGAGCTTCTGCATTGCTGGTTTCGGGATCACCCTCTGTCTCCTCCTAATCCGGACTCCTTCCTAGCTCCTCCCCTAAACTGCCTAAACCTAAACTGCTATTCTGTGATCTTTGTGTGTAATAAATTATGTTAAAGTACTCCAGCGATTCTCTCCGTGTGTTGACTTCACACCACCGTGACAGTAATGGCAGAATTGTTACATTTCGTTTCATTTTTTTTATTCAGTTAATTTAGAAAAAATGTTTGGAATATTTTGTTGTTCATTAAATGTACGTTTTTGTTTTTTTAAAATAGGCTAATGACCAAGCAGCCATCAGCAAAAAGTGAGCTGATCATAAACTATGTTAGATCACTTTAGCCTTCTCAAACCATCAAGACTTTTCCTAAATAAAACTACTGTATGGATATACCTACTAAAACAGTTTAAGCGTATGACAATGTTTAGGTGTTAAAAATGCGCTATAATAATAAATGTGTGATATGGTTGTGCGGATATGGAACAAAAATCGAAAAGATCTTGCTCTGACATATCTTAAAACATGTCAGTTTCATTGTTCTCTGTCAAGATGCACACCTGTGAAGTTTTATTCTAATGTATTTTTGTAAAAGTTGGTTAAATTTCTTAATTTTACTAATGCCTAGTCCTGGCTTAAGCTAAGCCACGTTTGTAAAACCGGACCATAATGTACTTTTAAACAAGCTAACATACACTACGCATTATTAAAAAAAATGCCTGCAGAGTAAACTAAAAACTAAAACGGAATTCAAAATCTTTTTTTATTTGGCCATTTTATAAAGACAGAAATGCTATAATCAATGTATCTTCTTGAATATGTGGACATCAAAACGTGGAAACTCAGAGCGAGCGTTTAAACTTTTATTTTGAAGCATATGAGAAAGATAATGTTTTATTCTCCTGTGTTTGCATAGGTTTATAAATGATTTACTTTACAAATCCGATGAAATGGTGCACGTTGCACTCCCAGATGAACGTCATAAACCCAAACTCAATATGCAAAGAGTTTGAGATGCTTCACAAATATATAAGATAACAGATGTGGAGCAATTTATTTACTGGGAAAGGAGCAGCTCTGACACACATGTACGTAGCTTAAACTGATGTAAATAATTAAAGCGTAAATATTAAACCTGCATCGCATATAATTATTACATTTAATTCTAGAGTTTGTGAAATCACAATAGCATTTTAAAATGGGTCTAATTCGTACATCATTCAGTCTTAGAAAACGTGTTAATCATGTGTTTCAAGGATTCTCGTCATAGGAAAGCACCGCTTACGGTATTTTTTTTTTTTTTTTTAATCAAGTACTCTAATTTAATCAGGTATTGTAACAGCCCAAAAAATAGTCTATATTTTAGCCACTTTTACCTGATTTTGTAAACATTTGCACAGTAGCACATACAGATTAAAAAATAATGTTTTACTACCTAAACATGACTGGGTAAACCTAGTTTCTAACAATCAAATATAGCTGACTTCAAAAAGTTCTCAACTTTTTGCACAGAGCTTCAATACATGGTCTTTTTAGACTGGGGAGTGAATTTGTCACAGGACAATTTCATAGTGCACTGAACTCTATTATTCAAAAAGATTTATATGACCATTTTAAATAAAACCAGAAAGATTAATAGAGGTTACGACAGAGAGTGACTTTTAAGTTATTGAAATGGCTATAATTCAGGCAGATGGGCTCAAGGTCTTTATCTTCATTGTCTTCTCTTTGTCGTAGGATCATTTTGGAAAAAATGCTTTATTCGTTAAGGAAAGCCCTAAATTATTTTAGAGCGCTACTCCCATGCTTGCCAAATCTAATTTAAATCATTGAGCTGTAATTTGTCCTTATCTGGCCACCTTCATCAGGCTCAAAATGAGCCCTTGTCCGCCTCTCACTTAGACAATAAAGATATAAAGAGGCAAATATACTTAAATGTGCTTACTAAAGAATAAACTAGATTTCTCTCAAAATAGCTGAAGAACCCACCTCATTTATGATGATCCAGTGACAGTCAAAAGCCACAAGATTTGTTTCCACCACCTAGAGAGAAAGATAAATACATTTAGCCAGTTAGAATCTGAACAGTCTGGAAGGGAGTAAGGTGAACTGCCCCTTCAAATCATGTGAGATTTTTTATTATAAAAAAGCATATGAGGTTTAATAGTGGACAAGCAGACGGTTAATGAAATTTCACATCTATTACAGAGACACTTAAATACACAAACAGTATTAGAGCCAATGTCTTAAAATGTATCTTAAACTGCAAACTGTTCTTCCCATTGTGTCCCATCTTTGCTTCTCTCTTTCTCCACATCAACACGACACAAACACATAGTGGCCTTCACCGTTTCTCCTGCCCACTGTACCAGCACTGCATTTCATTAACCATAATTGTGTAGGTGACTAAATGTGGGTGTCATAAAACATTTTGGTCATAAACAAAGGGAACAGCTGGAGAATCTGACGGCTGAAGCAGCGCTAATAGTGTTTTAATCTTCCACAAACACCTAATAAAACTTTATAATTACAAAAGAGACAAGATGCATAACATTTTCCATCAACTGTTACAAGATGGCAGTAGTTGACAAACACAGCTTAGCGGGCTTTATGCCAGGGGTCTTCATCACTTACTCTTAAATAGGAGAGACTGGCGTGTTGTAACATTTTGCCTTTTTGTTATTATTATTTTTTATTATTACTATTATAAAATGAACATACAGTATTTATCTGCAACAAATTATTTAAAGAATATACCAGGCTGTTTTGGGTTGCCATTGACTTCAATTTTAGGAAAATAAATAATACTATGGAAGTCAATAGTGACCCAAAACAGCCTAGTTACAAACATTTATAATAATATAATATAATTTATAAT